>JACBWW010000086.1:354234-376344 GCA_020086605.1 Lanius collurio
GCAGGTCTCATGAGAACACGGACAAGGGGGAGGGGCCGCGCTGTAGCGGGGGTGCGGGGAGGGGGCGCGCCGGACCGCAGGCATGTGCGGCGGGGGGATGCGGGGCAGCGCCGGGGCGGCGGCCCCGGGACCGGGCGAGGGCACTGGGCTGTGCTGGAGCCTGGGGGGCGCAGCCTGGCCGGGGGGTCGTGGGGCAGAGCCCGCCCCACGCTCCGCTGCCGCTCCCGGGGTGCGCCTCGCTCCGTCCCCTGCCGCACCGGGATGTGTCCGCGCCCCGCTCCGTCCCACGCCCCGGTGCCGGTGCCTTCCCCCCGCGCCCCGCCGTGCTCTTCTCTCGCTGCCATCGCACCCCCGCCCCGTCCCTCCGGCGCCTCCCGAGCGCGGTTCCGCCGGGTGCGGCCCTGCGTGTGGCCGGGGGGGCTCCGGCATCACCCCCGTGCTCGGGGCTGCGCTCCCACGGAGCAGCACCGTGGGACCGCCTGTGCTGAACGCTGCTCGGTGGCTTCGCCCGTGGCTTCTCCGCCTTCCGGCTCCGGGCGCACTGGGATGCTCCAGTAGTGGAGCCGATGCCGCTCCCGTAGCAGCATCGCCGGGATGCGGTGTCGGAGGAGGTGTCGGAGCGTTCCCCTGTGCGATACCGCATGCTGGGGACACGGGCTGTGTCTCCCCGGGGTGCTGCCTGCTCCCACCCCAGACACCGAGGATGCTTTGTCCTCCCACCACCCCTGAGCCCGTCAGCAAGTGGGTTTTGACCTGCTGTCATCGGTTGTGGGGTGGTTCGGTGACAGTAGTGAGGAAGGGACATGGGTCACCCCAAAACCACCCAAGTCCCCGTGTTTTTTGGGGGGGCTCTCCCCTGCGCTGTGGGGGCTACACCAAACCCCACCCTTCCGAAAGGGGAATCGCGCTCTGGGGCTGGGGACAGCCCTGGAGTCACAGCGGGACACCCCTGGGGTGATAGCAGGTGGTGTTTTCCATCTGCCCTCGGGGATTTCAGCTGAAATCTCAAGCCCTGGGATCATCCAGCAGCAGGGAAGAGCTGGCCCCGGAGCCTCCGTGTCATCAAGCCAGAATTCATCACGAGGAAGGTGAACCCCTCCACCCCTTCAATAAGTGTAATGGTTAATCATGTTTGTGCTTCCCCAGGAGGATCCCATTCCAGCCCCTCCTGGGCAAGCAAATGTGGGATAAAGGGAGCAGTGTGGGTGTAGAGGTGACACCTGTGGGAGGGTGGTCAGGATCTGCTAGATCCAGATGGAATCTGGACCCCGTGGGGGCAGGGGACATCTCCACTCTTGGGGCGTTCACCCTCTCTGAGTCCCTGGAGGCTTTGCCCCCGCAAAAGCACTCTCTGCAGTTGGGAGGAAAATGCAGTTTTGACGGGGGGTTTCAGCCCTTCCTCCGAGCGGGAACACCCTGCAGAGTGAGGGGAGTGCCTGGAGTGGTGCCTGTTCCTTCCCCAGGCAAACCCCTCTGAAATTTGCAGGGGATGTTCCCCAAGGCGCTCCTGCTCCTGCCTGCAGCTCCTGCTGTCAGCGCTGATCGCAGCTTGGCTTGGCCAGGGCAAAATATTACGGATTTATATCATTTTTTCCCCATAAATTGTGTGTTGGGGGTTGTGTACCTGCACCTGGCTGGAGGAGCTGTTTGTGTAACCCAAAGGGGATCTGGCTGTGGGGGACAGGGCTGCTGTCCTGGTGAGAGCTCCCAGTGAGGGAAATGAGGTTGGATCTGGGTGCTGGGCACAAAGGCTGTTGGGTTCAGCAGGACAGGGCGTGTGCTGATGAGAGGACCCTCCTGCCCTCTCTAGGGGGAAGATACCCCCCCTCTGCACACCCAACGGGGGAAAGCTGTTAATTGTTCCCTGCCAGATTGACTTATAAATTAACAGGTTTGCTGGCACTCTCCTCCTCCTTCCTGTGCGTGGTAAAGGCCCATATTTCAAATGGGAAAAAGTCATAAATACTTTGAGTAATGTGAGAGGAGCTTCCAGCTGAAGCTGTGCCACCAAGGGATGTGGGGGGAGAGGGGTCCCCTGCAGCAGAGCCGTTCGTGTGCTTGGGCGTGGGGTGATGGAGGTGACAGGTAGGAGGTCCTTGGATCCTTTTGTGGTTGTCTTCTGGCATTGGCCTCACTGACAGGACAGGGTTGGGTCCTTTGGTTTCCCCCCGTGTCTGTGTCCTGCTGTTCCTGGTGCTCACTGGGTTGATAAATGTAGGTTTGGTGAACAAAGCCTCTTCCTGGGGCATCCCTTTTGTCTCATCAGGAGGGGAGCGGGTTTGCTCTGCCTTTTTCTGGATTCTAAGGAGTCACCAGTGTGACATGTTCCTGAAAGAGAAGAGGAAAAACGTGCCTTTGCTCTCTCTGTAGGAGTGTGGGTTCCTGTTAGACCCTCAGTTCTGCTGCTGCCTTGGGGACAGAGGTGGGAACGAGGGGGGAGAGACAGCTGAGGTCCAGCCAGGCAGGAATATCCAAAGAGATGATGTGGCCACACACCGGGGAAACTGGGGCTGGAGGGGGGTGATGTTTGAGGCTCCTCAGAGCACAGAAACAGCTCAGAAGGACTCGGGCCATATTAAGGGATCCCAGAGCTGACTTTGGGGTGGGAGACTCCAACTTCATGCTGCTCTGCGGTCTGGGGTGGATCCCTCTGTGGTGCCCAGCGGGGCAGTCCCCAGGCTGGCACCAGGGGCAGCCCCATGCAGCTGCTCTCCTCTGAGTAGAGTTACTCCAGGTAGTAAACGCCTGTTGAGCTGTTTATGCGCTCCCCACGTGGCGCCAGGCTTGCGTGGGTGGCGAGCTGCCGTGATGGATGCGAGCTGTGGCCTGTGGCCTGCGCCGCACATGGGTTTGATTTGAACTTGCTCTGTTCCCAGCTGAAACAGTTTTTCTTTTGCGTTGCAGAGATAAAATTGCGAGTGTAGGAATCCGAGATAAAGCGAAGCCAGATCTAACCCGAGTCAGTGTGGGCAGTGCGAGCGTATGGTAAGGAGAGAGGTTACTCAGTTGCATTAAAAAGATGCTGCTAAGTAGTTTAATCCACTGTTGCTGAACTTTGAGCTTTAAATTCTTCTTCTACGAGTTGATAAGAACATGCATATTATTCATAACTCTCTCCTCAAAAAAAGGGAAATCTGTAAATGACTTCTGTTAAATATCATTGCTTCAACAGCGTGAAAAATGTGCCTGACTTGTACTTCAAATAATCCCTTCCCTTGGCCCAGCTCCATCTATCTGTGAAGCTCTTTGCTTACTGCAGAGGATGGTGGGAATGGGGTCAGGAGCTGGGGGCTTTGCTCTGGCCTGGTGTCTCTGGGCAGAACCCCCAGAACATATATTGCTTTTTTTTATATATTTGCAGATGGAAGGAGCCAGCCAGGCTGGGCAGCTTCTGGCCATGTCAGTATTGCTTTTTAAAAATTGTGGTCGATTTTAAACCTGTGAGCCCTGAAGTAGTAATGCTCAGACCAGCGTCCTTTCTGCAAAGTTTATTACACAATAAGCTGGAACAATCTGCAGGCTCTGTTCGTTAGACCTTTCTTTTTACTCTTGTCCTCTCTTTTTGATTATTCGCTTTATAACTTGACCAGTTGTTTTGTTTTTTTCCTTGACATCAGCCTAGGAAACTGAAAATTGTCTTTTATTTTCCCCCATCTTTCAACTCATAAACCCTCTGGAGTTCTGAGTCTGTAATCCAACATAATTCTTTTGGACTTTTTATTTTTTTTCCTAGCTTGGGTATCATTGTCTTGCCTTGGTAATTTATCGAGCTTGGCGTTCCTGTTGCAAAGGCTGCCTGTGCTGTCGGATTATTTGCTCATCCTCCAAGCCCGTGCCGAGCTGTGTGTCCTGCACACAGATGGCCGTGTCCCCCTGCAGCCCCAGCATCCTCTGAAAAAAGAGGAATTTTCAGAGCCCTGTTGCCTTCTTGACGTGGCTCCATAAGGAGCTGGTTGGGAGGTGTGAGTTTCTTTGAACTTTATTTATTATTTTTTATAGTCCATGAAGCCTCTTGGCTCGCAGCCTCCCACCAGCTCCTGAGGGCAGGTGTGTGGCTCCCACAGGTGTGTGAACAGCCCAGGAGGAGGCAGAGGAGCTGCTGTGGCAGAGGAAGGGGATGGGGATGTGCATCCCCCTGGGATGCCCAGGTGCGAGGAGGAAGCACGTGCAGGGTGGAGGAGCATGGCATGGGCTGTGCACACACCTGGAGGTGCAGAACTGAGGTGTTCAGGGATGCTCTGCTGACTCTGGAGCCAAAGGAATAATGAGGGTGAGACAGCCCTGCTCTTGGGAAAGGGGGACACACCAGGACACAACCCAAAGCTGGGATTTCTCCCTCTTCCTGGGACTTACTGGCCCCTCAGGGGCTTCTATCCCCCGCCCCAGAGAAGCAAAGCTTCACCATATCCCAGTCCTGCCTTCCTGCTCTGGTCCTGGGCTGTTGGAGCCTCACCTGGGCTTGTGCATCGTGGGTTTGGAAAGCTTTGGGAATGGCCTTTGCACAGCACAGGATTTGGGAGCTCTGCTGTGTGGGCATGGCCAGCCCTGAGGGAAATGGGATTTTAGCATTCCCGTTTTCCATGCATTACTATTGCTCTGGCTGATGCAGTGTGAGTGTTGTACAACCAGGATCCATCAGAACGTCCATGCTCCAGTTCCCTGGCAACATTTGCACAAAATAAGAGCTGCTCTAGATTAGACAGCAGATATTAGTTTGTCTAAACAGGTTTAAAAACCTATCAAATTAAACTAGGCCAGGCAACTCGTACAATGTGTACACCTAAATTGGTTTAACATTTGCATAAATCAGATTAAATTGGGGCTGTGGGATAGTTTAGGTTGGGAACCCTGTGGCTATTTGTGCCCAGCTCCTGGAGCTCTGCACTCCTGCTGCCGTGTCAGGATTGTTTTTGCACAGCAGAAGCTGAATCCCCTGTTTTCAGGCCCGTTTTGTAGGTGAGTGCTCTGTCAGTGCTGGTTCACACCAGACCAGGGGCTGCAGTCTGACTGTGACCTCCGAGCAGCTGGGCTGTCCCCACCCTCCCGGGGATCATGGCTGGTGCAGCTGCAGCCACAATTTGCAACATGTGGCAGGTCCTGCAGGGCTTTTGCAAGAAGGGTCTCTCTCTCCAGGAGGATTTTGAAGCCTTTTGGGGTTTGAGTAGTGAAGGGTTCAGAGGTGAATCTGTACCTGGGGTGCTCTGTGCTGGAGGTCCCACTTCTGCTGCCGTCTCTCTTCACAAGTCTTGGGATGTCTTGGACAGGGTCTGCAGGGATGTGGTGGTGGGAATGCATCATGTGCCTTGCTTCTGAGCTCCTCATGTCAGCCAGTCTGGGAGCACAGGAGAGGAAAGCTGGTCTGCTCAGACCTCGGGCATGGTTCGCTCTCCTGCGTTTGCTGCTGTGCTCCGGGGAGCACATCATCAGGGGACGAGTTGGGATACATCAGATCCAAACTTCATGGTCAAGATCCACCAGATCCTCACTCCAGAAAGGCCCTGACTTTACCTAAAGCTGTTTCAGGGTTTTCCCCTGCTTTCATGTCTCTTTGTGGGCAGTGCTACATGAGGTGGTGTGGAGTCACACGAGGTAACCTTGTGCTCTGGGTGCAGAAGGCACAAAGCTGGGAAGCTGGGGGCACCGTGCTCTCCATCTCCCTTGCATGGAAACAGCCAGCTGGGATGGCACATAGTGAGCAGGAGAAGGGGGACGTGGCTTCTCAAACTGCAGTAATCCCATCCCGGGAAAATAGCTGCCTCATCAGGAATTCAGTGCTTTGTTTCTTTGTGGTGCTGGAGTCTAATCTCACCATCTTTCCCTCTGATCTGTTGTTTAATTGTTTTCTTTGTGGTGTCCCTGTATCCAAATCAGTGTTGTGAGTAACTCCACAGGTGATTTAAATCTGAAAGCTTGCCTTAAAAGTCTTGGTTGTGCTTCCCTCCATTTTGCTGTTGTGATCCAGCAGCGATGGACAGACCTCCTGCTTCCGTGCTGCGACACGCGCGTGTGTGTGCAGCAAAATCTGCAGGAATTCAGGATTTTTGTAGTTTTTTTTAAGCTAATCGTCAGCTCTGACATCACCAAGTGTTTGTTCTGGTTCCTGTGAATCACAGATGGGTGCTGCTGCTTCGGGCTTGCACCGCTCAAGGCTTCCCTCCTGCCGTGTCTCTCCTTTGTTTCCCGAGGTGCTGCTGCTCGCTGGCAGCGGCTTCAGCTCTTTCCCTCCATTGGCAGCAGAGAGGAGCTGGAAGCTGAGCAGCAGTTTCCACTCCCCATGAGAAGTTCCCGTGTCCAGCATGGTCAGGATATGCAGAAGCAGAGGTGGTGGGCAGAGCTGTATCCGGCTGGGAGCGAGGGTGGAACCAGATGATCTTAAAGGTCTCTTCTAACCCAAACCACTGCACAGTTCTATGAAGGGTATTTCTCAGGGTGCTGTGGTTTCTACCAACAACTTGTTGTTCCTTGAGATTGTTCCCGTCCCCTCCGGGCTGGTGCACCAAGGACAGGGGCTGGGCACCACAGCCAGGTACTGGTGGGACCCCTGGGAGAGGGCTGGATGCTGTCCCCTGGCCAGGTGGGACCTGGTTGAACTGAACAGCCTGCAAAGGGCAGGGGATGCTCTGGAGTCCCAGAGGTGCTGGGGAAGGATTGATGTGGAGGGCTGGGTCTTGTGGTAGCCTGTGCAAACCAGTTTATGAACCAACTGGTGTTTCTGTCCCCTAGCCCTGACACAGGGAGGCTGGCAGTGGATCTCAGCCCCGTGGCATTTTGCAGTGGACCATCACATGCCATGGCACAGAACCTCCCTGCCATGTCGTTGCCTCCAAGTCGCCATTTTATTTTTCTTAAACGTTTATGTATAACCATACACTAACCTATAAAAATTAGTTTAGGATGGCTGCCAAGAAAATCTCTGCGGTGCCTTGTGGGTAACTCCCTGTGAATTACCATAAAAGCTGTAGTGTGAGGCTGTGGTGGTAGTTGTGAGGATGCCAGTCATCATGCTCTGTATTTAAAATTCAGATGAATGTGTAATGCCTCTGTGGCTGGATTGCAGCAGCTCGGAGCACTCCTGGTGTCCCTGCCCTGTATGCTCTGCACCTGCTCTGGATTTTTAATGTCCCCTTACATTCTTCCAGTGTTTTGCTTGATTGTAAAATGCAACAGGTAGGAAATTGTGGGCAAGCCATGCTGGGAGGGAGAGTGGTTTCTGATAGCTTCCTCCCTGGAGGGACCAACCTCCTGCTTCCACTGAGCCAGTGGCAATATTTCACTTAAGGGAAAAGCCACTCTGTAACCCTTCCCCTCCACATCCTGCCTGAGCCATGTCCCATTTCCGAGGGCTCTCTGATTCTGGGTGTGCTCAGCCTGGGACCGGGGCTCACTCGGTGAGTGGAGCAGGGCTTGTCCCCTGGTGCTGGGGGATGTCTCACTGCCCTGCTGGAGAAGGATGCAGTTCCCTTGCCACCGAGCTGGTCCGTGTTGCTGTTTCTCTGTGTGCCCTTGGAAATCCAAAGTGCTTCTCTTTATCTGTCACCACTGCTTTTCCTCCGGAGCCCTGAGCCAAGGTGACTGTGGGGGCTCCAGAGCAGAGCCTCAATCCTGGAGCTGCTCCACTCCATGCAGGGCTTGGCAGAAGGTGGTGCTGATCTGCTGGGCATGATGGATCATTTTATTTAAATTTTCCTGAAATATAATATTCATCTTGGTGTCACTGTCCCACCTTTATTATAGTTCACTGATAAACATCTGTAATCTGAGAGTGATCTGCACCCTGCCAGACACAGCCTGGGAATAATGAACACATTCCTGGAGCCAGGAGAAGCCAGCAGAGATGCATCCCTGCTCTCCCAGGCCTGGCTGATAAATAAAATGAGAAGCAAATCTGTTTTTCCCAGGTGTATTTACACGTGGCTGTTTGGTTCAGTGCTCTAAAATGGTGGGATTGGATATAACCTGGTGTCCCTGTTAATACCCAGCAGGGATTTCTGAGTGCAGTCTCTGTCCTCCCTCTGGCTCGGGGTTCGGGGACCACCCCAATGAATCCCCCCATGCTGGGAAGCCAGGCTGCCTTTTTCACCCTGTGGTAAATCCCTGCCCCTCTCCCAGGAGAATTCAGCAGGAGGGGATGCACCTCTCCCAGGGTGCTGGGGCAGCGATGGCCTTGCACATGCCATGGATGGTTTTACCTTCTCCCTGCGAGTCCAGAGCAAGCACAGGAGCTGACAGGACCAAATGCAATCCCAGGAATGGTTCAACCTTGGCAGCTCAGTGTGATCCTGGGGCACAGGCTGGTTTGGGGCTCCAGCACAGCCTCTGTGTCTCGGCAATGCTGGCAGCCAGGAAGCATCCATCAGATTGCTGCTCATCTCCTTCCTCTCCTGACTAGTTTTACCCCAAAGGCTGCTGCTTCACTGAACTCTGACTGTGGGAACTCGAGGTCACCTCCCTGTCCAGCACAGACACGTGGATCAGCGTGGCCACCCACTCCAGAGCAAAGGTGATGTGACATCTGCTGTGCTCAGGATGGATGTTTTTTGGGAGTGTAGCAGTGGGAGGTGGCAGCTGCTGGTCCCACATGCCACTGGGACTGCTCCGCTTCTGCAGGGAGAGTTGTTGGCTAATCATCCTCTGGGGAACCAGCTCCTGAACATCTCCAGGGTTTTGACCTTCAGCGTCAGAATCAAAGAGTTGCAAATCCCCAGAAGTCTCATACAGACCTGACCTCATGGGCTGCTCTCCTGGAAAGGGCTTTCCTCTGCTTGTGCCTCCACTTCCTCCTCTGCATTTGACCCAGACCAAGCTGAATTTTCCGTTGGTTTGGGATTTCCTGCCACCTCTGTTCCTTTCAGGCATCCAGGTCCTGAGACTTGCAGCTGACTTCTGTCCTCTTGCAAAACTTGTCTGGAAGAGGAAAATCCCTGGATTTGGAGTCCCCTAGCACCATCCATTTGGAATTGACAGCTGCCCCACCAGGCAAGCCCTGCCTCTGCTTTGGGATGTGCTCAGAGCCCTGGAGAGAGCAGCCGAGCAAGATTGTTGCTAACTCCTTCCTGGAAGGACTTGTTGCACTTATGCTGGTAAGATTTATTTTTCCAGGAGCCCAAAGTACAATTTGGCACTCTCAAGGGCTGAGGCTGAACCGACAGTTGTGCTCTTGCAGGGCAGGAGCATGAGCCACCCTCACCACGTGTCCTGTTTCCTCGGGGAGGGAACGAAGCTCCAGCCACCACCTTCGTGTCTCAGCACCTTGATTTCAGCAGGCTGACCTGTCTGGTGCCATGAGGTGGGAGCACCAGGACTATTTCTGGCCCTTGGAGCTGCTCATGGACTACATTCCACAAAGGCTGTGCTGATGGTCCTGTAAGGGGATCTGGGTGAGGCCACCTGGGGTTTGGGAAAGACCACAGACCTGCTGGTGCTCTCAGCATCTGCTCCCAAGCAGTGGGATGACAGCTTCCATGCTTTATGCAGTCATCCCTCTGGAAAGCAGCTTGAAAATCCCCAGGCTGAGCAGCTGCCCCAGAGGTGTGGAGAGCAGGAGCATCCCTTTGCTTCTACTCCCGGTGGAGGTGACGCGGGGGATGGCACCCATCCGACAGCACTGAGATGTGCTGATCTAAAAATAGCTGTAAGGTTGCTTTGAAAAGAGGAAAAGAAGGGAGGTGGGAGGAACTGAAGTGTTTCTTAGAAGTAAGAGAGAAAGGTGAATGGAATCCTTAATGGCTCTCACACCTAAGGCTTCTCATCCCTGCTGCCTCAGGGAGCGTGCCATGGGGTGCGGGAGCTCAGATGGGGGCCCACATGGGTGCCATGGGCTTCTGGTGTGGCAAAGAGCTGGATTTCAGGCTGGGTGAGGAGTAATGAGGAAGGGGTGAAGAGAAAACATGCAATTTTCATGTTAGAGGGGCATTTTCAGCTGGTAGGGTCTTCCTGGTTGCTGTGTGACCCACCTGGGGCATCGTCCCCAATGTCCTACCTCATCCTGTGCTTTAGTTACTGGGCTGTCCCCTCTCATTATGGATGGGTGATGTGACTGTGTCTCTGCTCTGCATCTAGGGGGGCTGGACTGGTGAAGTGAGGGGGACAGGCAGGCTCTGTCTGTGCTGTCTTTGGGTGCCCCCAGACAGGGTGAGCTCCCGGTGTGCTCGAGTGCTTCCTGCTGCCGGAGCAGCCGTGCCGGGCGCGTACCAAGGGCGAGGAAGGGAAGCTCGGGAACAGCTCTTGCCTTTCCTGCCAAACTCTTTTCAGGGGAATAGAGGGCTGTCCCTGAGGGGTCTGTGCCCCAGAGCCACTGTTCCCAGCGCTGGGCTGGCCAGGTCAGCTCATGGAGCTTGTAGGCTTGGATTTCTCTCTTCTGAGCCACCAGAGCCAGGCTGTAATTAGGCTGTGTTGTCATGTAACCGGATCTCCCATCCCAGTGCTTTGTTCTTGACTTACCCTTGATGTTTTCCAATGTCTCTGAGTGAGCTGTATCCTTTATCCATGCCCCCGTTTCTCATCCTCCATTCTGCCTCCTACAGAGAGATGCTCTCAAGGCAGGGCAGCCTGGCAGTGTCCTGGGCAGTGTGTGTGTCCCCTGAGAGCCTTGTTCTCCTCCAGGCCCTCTGAATCTTCTCACGAGGAGCTTTTACGGGTGGCTCAATTGCAAGTTTTTCTAGGAAGTATCAGAGGAGCTTGTGGTCCTCACATCAGGGCCCTAGAACACTCTGCCGAGAGCTTTAATCTTAAAATAAAATCAAAGCAAGACTTTCAACTTGGATTTTTCTTTGGAAGTCACTATTTTAAACCCATTTTTTTTCTGAGAAGTCCTTTAGGAGTGAAAAAAACCCCATATCATGAAATCTTGCCTATGTAAATAATATCTGGGCTTGAGCTTTTTGAAGTCACAAGAAGGGTGTGCTGCTCAGTGCCCTCTGCCAAGGCAGTGCCAAAAGTGGTGGCATCACTTGGGGTCCATCCCATTCCATCTGTATGTGCATCTCTGCTGGTAGCCACGGCCTCTGGGTGTGGATAATGGGGGTGCAGGACAGAGATAACTTCTGGGCTGCCTGCAGTCAGAGCACCTGAAAACACCCCGAGCTGGAAGGGACCCACAAGGATCCTGGAGCCTTTGGAGAGGTCTGTGCTTTGGCACAACGGGGCAGCAGCCGGGAAAACCCACAGGGCTGCCAAGCAGCGCCGCACCGGGGGCGGCTTGGGGCTCTTGGGAGAGCTTTGGCACAGGTGGGCTGGGGTGAGGGGAGGATGGCGTGGGCGGCAGCAGACGGGTGTGTGGGACACGCTGCCAGGGAGGAGGAGGTGGCAGCAGGGACGGGAACAGCCCGTGCGGAGCGGTGGCGGAGGGGGCACGAGGCCCTGCTCTGCTCGGTGCCAGCTGCCTCCCAGGAGCACGCAGGAAGGAGCCCTGTGCTGTGGGAGTGGGAGCTCCCCACTGCCTCAGGAGAGTCCAGGCTCCATCTTGTCGCTGTTCCCATGGAATGTGTCCCGTGGATGTTGTGGCACTGGGTGCAGGGTGGGTGGTTTCAGCTGAGCCAAGCTTGACCCGAGTCGTGCCTCCTATTTCTCTGCTGCTGGTCACCCACTGCTGCCTGGCTCAGCCCCCTGGCAGTGCTTCCCTTTGATTCTGTTTTCTTGTATGCCCAGGAGGCAAACTGGAGCAGCATCCTTGCTCTGCATCATCCTGTGCAGAGAAGCCAGAGCCTTTCCCACTGCTGGGACCAGGAATTGTGCAGGAGCATGGCAGGCCTGTGTGGGAAGCAGCTTTTGCTCTCCTGCCTGCTACCTGCTGTGCTCTGGGATGGGACTTCAGCATTTTGGGACAGTCCCAGCGTGGGCTCTGGCATTGCATCGTGTCATTGTGCTTGGGGTATTGCCCAGAGCCTGAGGCTTTGATGTGCTCTAAGATGGGAGGGATGGGAGGTGCTGCAGCTGGCTGCTGTTGACCCCCGTGCTGGGGGGGTGTGTGAGCAGAGGTCAGAATCAGCCCCTTGGCATGTGGGAGGCTCCAGCCCTGTGGCTGTGGCTGACCCAGAGCCCTGCAGCAGCTCATGTTCTCCCCAGACTCCTGCAGTTAAACACCCAGCCCAAGCGCTGTCAGTGGTGAGGCTGCTGGCAGTAGTGGCTTGGTGGCTCCAGGGACAGATGGACACCACGGACACCACCCGTGTTTGTTTTCAAGCGCTCTCATATGTCACATAGCTGGGACCCAGGGTGTCCTGCCTCACCTCTGGGCTGTAACTGTGTGTTCCCAGCAGTACATTCACCTGCCAGGGAGGGCTCGGGTTCCTGTGGGCTGGAGGGGTGCCCAGGAGCCGCAGCACTCGCTCCCTGCCTCGTGTCCTGGCAGGGAACGCAGCCCTGGCTGTGCCTGTGGCCTCTGTGACCGGTCCTGGCTGTACTGGCACAGCTTTTGGGTCCCTCGGGGCTGGGGGCAGGATGCCCTGAGCCCTGCTCGTGGGGGAGCACAGCAGGAACCCTTCTGGGTATCCCTGCTCCGAGGCTGAGCTCGGGGGAGGCAGAGGTCACAGCAAAGTGCTGCTGTGGTTCAGGGGCACTTGGTGGAGCTTCCCCAGCTCCTGGTGCCATACAGGCGGGCTCTGCCTTGCCTCCCAGTCTGCCACTGCATCCTGCACTGGTGGGAGATGTGAGTGGCAATGGGGAAAACCCTTCACTTTATTCATTCAAGCTCAGGGAAATGCGATGGTCCCAGCTGGCCCTAGGCCCAGGAGAGTGGGGTGGAGGGAGTTTGGGGGTCAAGGAGAGCCAAAGGGGCTTGTCTGCAATCAGGAGCAGGTGCTCATGGTCTGGCACTGGGCATCACCATCCCTCTGTGCTCTGCTGAGAGCTGGACTGGGAGCATGGGCCGTGTGTGGGCTGGTGGCCTCCCTGTCCCCAGCAATCATGGTGGCCCTGTCTGCCCTGTTCTCCTTCCCTTCAAACTGAGCAGGGGTGACTCTTAGAGAGCTTCTCCTGACCTTTCCAACTCTGTGCCCTCAGCTGCCACCGAGTGACATGGTGACATTTCAAGTCTTGAATGTCTGAGCAATTTTATTTTAAAAAGCGCCAGCAGAAATGAAATGCTTTGGCTTTTTGTCTCCGACAAATTGGATTTGTTAACCTGAAGCTTCATCTGTCAGCTGGCAAGGCCCCTCTGCAGCTGGCAGCCGATGGGATGGTGGGAAGAGGAGTGAAAGTGTGTCTGGGACACGAGGAAGAGGAAGGAGTGTTACTAGCAATGTGTAATATTTGCTGCATTTTCAGCAGTGCATCTCTGGAGGCTCTTTTGGAAGAGATGGGGCTTTGCATCAGGCATGGGACAGCTGAGCTGCCAGTGCTGCACCCCAGCCTGGCCCAGGTGGCAACTGCTGTTGCTGTCTCCCAGGTCAGGAAGGCAGAGTCTGTACCTGCCTCTGTCAGGTGCTGGTGCTTCCATGGGCTGCTCACCTCAGCACGTTACGGTGCCAAGCAAGGTCAGCCAGGGAGTCACAGGATGGTTTGGTTTGGGAGGGATCTTCAGGCTCATCCAGTGCCACCCCCTGCCATGGCCAGGGATCACCTTCCACTGTCCCAGGCTGCTCCAAGCCCCATCCAGCCTGGCCTTGGGCACTTCAGTGATTCAGGAGCAGCCACAGATTCTCCTGTGGCAGGGCCTTCCCACCCTCACAGGGAGGAATCTCTTCCCAAATCCCTTCCCTCCTTGTCCTCCAAAGTCCCTCCCCAGCTCGCCTGCAGCCTTTTTAGGTTCTGGAACATTCTCTAAGGTCTCCCTTCTCCCTGCAAACGACTCCCTACAGAACCCACAGCCCGGGCGTGTCCAGGCAGGGCAGTGCCAGGAGAGCTGCTGGGCTCGGCTGGGCACGGTGGCAGCGTGTCTGCACAGAGCTGGGAAGGGCAGAGCCAGCCTGTGCTGCTGCCCTGCAGGACTGCCCGTGTGAGGGGCAGTGCACAGGTGAGCATCCTGTCATTTATGGTGTCATGTTATCCAGGGCTATGGAGGCAGGTACATGATGCACCCCTGGGTCCCTTCTGCCATCCCCAGGGAGCGGGGGAAGCGTGTGCTTGCAGGATTCCTTCTGCTGTTGGGCTCTGCTGGAGAGCTCTG
The DNA here is from genome assembly GCA_020086605.1 of Lanius collurio. NCBI lineage: Eukaryota > Metazoa > Chordata > Aves > Passeriformes > Laniidae > Lanius > Lanius collurio. The sequence continues at coordinate 368,339 of JACBWW010000086.1, forward strand.
TTCAGATTTATTCCAGTTTAACTCTGCTCTGGGGTTGAGTACAAGGAGTCCCAGGTCCCTGGAAAACAGCGCTGTTGCTTCCCTTGTCTTTTCCTTTCTCTCTAAAGAAAGAAAACAAAGATGCCTCTCGGTGAAGGAGTGTGTGTGGGGAGAGCAGCTCCCTGCCCAAGGGCTGCCAGCAGCCACTGCCTGGGGGCTCTGGGGACCTGCACCAGCCCAGCAATGCTGGCAGCACTGGAGCTGGTGTTCCCACTCTGTCCCCATGTCCCCTCGGCTGTGGCACGTTGCTGCTGCAGCTCCTTCCATCTGCACCGTGTTCCTGAGCTTCGCCTGTCCCCGGCAGTGGTTTTGTCCCAAGTCCTCGGCAGATCCATTACTGCCCACGTGGTCTGCACTGGGGTTTTGCAGGTCTCGCTTGGCTGCTCAGCAGGCTCCAGTGTGGGATGGCTGCAGGCTCTGGAAGACTCTTCAGTGCTGCTCATATGGAAAACACTCTCAGTAACCACAAAGAATGGAGATGGCGCTTAAAAAAACACAAATAAAGGTCATCAGTAGGGGCCTCAGTGGATGGAGATGACAGAGCTGCCTCGCATGATTTCTGCTGGGGTTGTGTGACTTGAGAACCCTCTTCCTGCAGGGCTTGAAGCAGAGCTGTGCAGGAGACGTCCTGGCCCGTGGATGTCCTTGCACTGGGTCCTTCTCCTGCTCCCTCTCGCCTGTACAGCCTCCAGGAGATCACCAGAACACCTGCCCAGCAGCCCCAGTGGCCTTTTCTTCAGGAGGGCTGCTGTGTTTTTTGGTTGCACGAGTCCCTGTGCATCAGCTGCTGCTTGGAGCAAGCCCAGGGGAAGGCACGGAGTGAATCCAGAATCCTCCAGTGTGAACAACCACCCCCGGCCGTTGGGACAGGAGAGCAGCTTCAGCTCGGAGAGGGATGTGGGCACCTGAGCTGGCCCCAGCCTCAGAGGGATGCACAGAGAAGTCCCAGGCCAGGGGCTGTGTTTCAGCTCAGGCACGGTGGGCAGTGAATCTGACAGGAACACGGCTGCCAGGAGAAACCCAATGGAGTGAAAAATCCCTTTATTCAGTTTTCCCATGTCTGAAGGGCAAGTGGAAGACTCAGGCCTGGATTTTTCCCAATGTGGAGAATGAGGTGGAAACCTTCTGTCCAGGTGCTGGTACCATGGGTGTGTGTGGCATCTCTTCCGTGCTCCATCGCCTCGATGTGAGGATTTGGTGCATCCTGCTGCTTAAAAATAAATAGTGAATTATTTGGGGCCAGGAAGGCAAACAGATCAACAGGCCACTGGATTTCCTTAGTCACCCTCGATGCTGCATGGGGGAAAAATTAATAAAGTACCTGCCTGTTTTGGTGGACCTGCCATGCCCAGGAGTGATTTGTTAAAGCCAGTGATAATGATGGGCAAAATTGAGTTCCGGCCTATGGTGGGTTCCCTCAGGATCCTGCATGTCTGCCCCCTCTCCAAAACATCACTGTTGCTGTCAGTGCTGTGGTGGGAAAGGAGAATGATCTTCTATCCAGGTCTGAGCCCTTCTAGCATTGAGAAGAGCAGCGTGGGGCTCTCCAGCCTCTCTGGGGACTCACTTATACTCTGAACATTGGGTCCTTTTAGGTGTTCTGGGATCCACAAGAAACCTGGATTATCTGCAGAGTTGCTGTGCTGTGGTTACTGCTCAGTTTTTGGTGGGATTGGGCCTTTGGAGGCTTTTCAAGGCTTTTCAGGAACTGTGCCCAGCGTGTGTCCTGTGAAAACCACTGGCCTTTTCCAGCTGGGTTCAGCTGAGCACTCTGGGTTCCCCTGTACCTGTCTCTGTGTGTTCTGCACTCTCTTTGCAAGCACAGCAACACATGGCCTTTTAAATGAAAAACCTATGGTGTGCAGGGATGGCAAATGAACTAAAATTTCCCTGCTTCTGTTTGAGTGGGGAATTGATGGGGATGCCCATCTTCATGGATGGAACTGTTCAAGGCCAGGCTGAGTGGAGCTCTGAGCAAGCTGGGTTAGTGGCAGGTGCCCCTGCCCACAGCAGGGGAGTGGAACTGGATGATCTCAAAGGCCAGTCCAGCCCAAACCATCCCCTGACTCTGTGACCTGCAGTGGGTTGAATCCTCAGTCTCAGGCTGTCTTCATCTCATGGTGTGAGATGAAGGGAGCCTCTCTGAGCTCCCCTTCAAGGGCTGGGTTGTTTTGGAGCTTCCAGCTGCCCCCATCCCACCAGGCAGGGACCTCACCACGAACACTCAATAACGTCGCGTGGCAGCTGCTGCGAGCGGCCCGGCCCTTCTCTGGCATAGAAAGGACAAATTAAATAAACATGTTTGATTGCTTAAACATTTGTTTTTTAAATTAGCAGCAGCTTTTTTATATTAAAGTCTGTGGATATGCTGCTGGGGAACACTTTAGCAAGTTGTTTTTTTCTTCCTGGTGCTACTTTTCCAGAGTGGTTCGTGATTTAGAAACCAAATGCAAAATGCAGGCCAAGTTTGAGGTTTAATCCTGTAAAGATGTCAATGGGAAGAAACTGCAGTGCTTGGAGCTGTGGGGCCCTGTTTGGATGCATGATGGGACAGGCCTTGAAGGCAGCAGCATTTGCAAATTTTGCTGTGTAAGTGCTGGAGAGAAGTGTCTAAATTATGGAATCACAGAAGGGTTTGGGTTGGTTGGAAGGGACCTTAAAGATTATCTTGTTTCAACCCTCCAACACCTTCTGCTAGACCAAGTTGCTCCAAGCCCCATCCAGCCTGGCCTTGGACACTTAGGAATGGCTCAAGGTGCTCCATGATTGTCCCCAGCTTCTCATAGAAAGTTTCAGTTGCCCATAAATTGTCTAAATGTTGAAATCTGCAAGGAAGTGTTTGGAAAGGCTGTACATGGAGCTGTAATTGTCTGTGTGCTCACAGGCAGTGGATTTGGGCAGAAGCTGGGCTTGGCATCTTCCCCTCCATGCATGGCACAGTTGGTGTCCCTGCACCAAGCTCTTCACTGGCTGTGCCTCTGGTTTTGTTTGCTTTCTTCTGTATCTGTCCTGTGTAGATGGCAGAGACAGCCCAGCGTGAGGGTCACAGCCTGGTTGCCATGGCTGGATAAGGGGCTTTGGATGCTGCTGTGATAGGAACCAACACTGCTGAATGGCATCTCTGAGAAGGCAAAACTCAGCCAGCGAGCTGCCAATGCTTCTCATTGACCTTGCTTGGAGCATGTGGGGGCTTGGCTGTTTCCCCAGGCTCGCTGTCAGTGCCCTAAAATAGCCTCTGTCCTGGAGGATTACCCAAATAACCAAGTGTGGATCCCTGTGTGTACCTGCAGGAGAACCGTCCCTGCTGGGGCTTCCTGGGGTGGGGGTGTTGCAGATTAACCGTGCTCCTGCGATCATACAAGGGAATAAATAGAGTTTCCACAATCCCCCTGCTTTTTGTGTCATCCCTCTGGGTTATTCAGGGACCAGTCTGGCTTGGGGGAGCCCACAGGGGAACCCTGGGCTGGCACTGCTCATTTCCCTTTGCGTGGACTCCTGGGCACATCCTTAATTTTTTAATTAGTGGATGCATCCCCCATGAGCACAGCTCCAGCTCAGCTGTGAGTGTCCATGCATGGATGGAGGATTGCCTCCAGCAGATCCCTGGCTCTGCACCCTCCTGAAAGGCGACCAGCAGTGGGTTTTATTGTTGTTTTGTTTTTACATATTAAAGGTTTAATAAATGGAATTAAATACTGTGAAACTTAAGGTAATTAAATGTGGAAGCAGAAGGAAAAGAATTGTAAAGCATCCTCTCCAGGAAACTAATAGGCTCCATGCCTCCTTATCTTAATGATTTTCATAATTTAGCTGAATGCAGAGATAATGGATCTGATGAACCTTTCTGGAGCTGATTTGAGATTTAATGGGCGTCTTGCTGGGGAGCAGGGTGGGGGCAGGTGCAATCAGTGTGCTTGAGGAGGGAGATAAGAGCAAGAGAGGCTGAAATACAGAGGCAAACGGGTTTTCCATCCACACTGAGTGCTCCCTCCTTCCCACCTGGAATTAACCTCGGAAATCATTTTCCAAGGCCATGTGGTTTCCTCCAGCTCCACATTGCCAGCGGGTTTTGCCTTTCTGCACAACCTCTGACCCTCCCCGGGCCGAGGGAGCCGCAAAGCCGGGATCATCTGTGTTAATCTGGTCTCATTGAGGCGGGATCAGTGAAACCACCTCGCAGATTCACTGTATTATGGAGCAGATTGAGGGACTTAGAGAGCAAATTTAATAAATATCATTTCGATATTACTTGGTGGGAAAAAAGATAAAAATCCTCTGAGTGGCTGATGCAGAAGCACCCTGTGAAGGTGCTTGATAGGGACGGGATGTGTGTGGAGCTGGGGCAGAGGGGATGGGGACAGCACTGGATGTTGATGTGTGGTGGGGACAGGAGGAGAGGACGTCCCTCAGGGCTGGGTCACAAGAGCTGGGTCACAGCAGCACATCCAGAAGGAAGCAGGGCTGAGTGTGCTTGAGGAATGGGGATGTTTGGTTCTCTCAGGTGCAGCCCTGAATCTCCTGCTGCCTCCCTGTCTCTCCTGGCAGTGCACAGAGTGCTCCAGGAGCTTTAGGCTGTTGATGCTACAGCTGAGCCTGGACCCAAAGCAGCTTTGCTGTGTCAGTGCAGTGATGGCTGCTGGGGGTGCAGAGCTGACCCAAGCCAGGTCTTGTTTGCAGATGGAGTCTTCTGCCCATCCCTGAGGAGAGCAGCATAGCCAAGAAAAATCCTGCCAGTGGGAGCTGGGGGAAAGCTCTGTCTGCAGGGGAAGGAGGGAAAGCGATTGCAATGGCAAATCCCACACTCTGTCTTCCAGGGCTGGCTGTGGTGAGTGAAGTTTGGGCCAGGGTGAGGGGATGGGCACTGCTGCCCATTGTCTCTCCTGGAAGGTCCCTGGGGGAGCACTGGGCAAGGGCAGCGTGCCCGTCCTACGCCAGGCACCGTGGCGGAAGGAGCAGCGCTTGCAGCCAACACACAGCCCAAGGGGCTGCTCTGTCTTTGTCCCCAGCAGGACCCCCTGCCTGCTGGAAAAACACTTGGGTTAGGAGAAATGTGTGACCTCTTGCTAACCCTCTTCCCTTTCCTCTCTCACTCTGCACGATGTTAAGAAGAAGGGGGGAAAAAGGAAAAAAAAGGGGGAAAAAAAGCCGTGCTGAGGCCATTCCAAGGAGGGTGAAAGCCGGGGACCATATCATTAAAATGCTAAAAATGAGTGTGCTGAAAACAGACACAATTGGGTATTTAAAGCTCTGAATGAAAAGAGTGTGTGTTAGCCGGCTTGCGGAGAGCCGGTCTCCCAGAGCCCCTGGAAAATATGTGGTCAAGCCCGCATCATTAACTTTTTGTTTCTGGTTTGCAAAGTAGCTGTGAAATCTTGGGGCGGACACGGACTCCACATCCCTGCCAACCCTGCAGGACGCCCGTGTTCTGGTGGAGGGGCAGCTGTGCCAGTCCCGTGGGCATCCTGTGGGGTGCTGGTTTGTGCACACCGAGCCTTTCGTAGTCCTGCAGTGATTTTTATCCCCAAAATCCCCCTCATCACACACTGCATCACCAGGGACCTGCCACTTCTGCTGGGATTTGCAGCAGCCAGTCCCTCGTGCCACTGAGGAGTGGGGTGTGTGGCTGGAGTGGGAAGCACGAGTTGTGACCTGCAGCAGCCTCTCCTTCAGCCCTGCCTCAGGCCAGCCACAAATTGACTCCTGGATGAATCACTGCTAAATCACTTTGTGCCTGTTGTATCGTTTGTTTGCAGCTTAGAATCATGGAATTTTTGAGGTTGGAAAAGCCCTCTTAGACCAGTGAGTCCAACTGTTCCCCCAGCACTGCCAAGGCCACCACTGCCCCGTGTCCCCATGTGCTACATCCACACAGCTTTAAATCCCTCCAGGGATGGGGACTCCAGCCCTGCCCTGGGCAGCTGTGCCAGGGCCTGACCTCCCTTTTGGTGATGCAACCCAAACCTCCCCTGGCACATCCTGAGGCCGTTCCCTCTCCTCCTGTCCCTGTTCCCTGGGAGCAGAGCCCGACCCCCCCTGAGCCCCCTCCTGTCAGGGAGTTGTGCAGAGCCACAAGGTCCCCCCTGAGCCTCCTCTGCTCCAGGCTGAGCCCCTTCCCAGCTCCCTCAGCCGCCCCTGGTCCTCCAGCCCCTTCCTCACTTCCATTCCCTTCTCTGGACACATTCCAGCATCTTCACATCCTTGATCCTGGACTTCTTAAACCTGTGCAGCCTGGGCTGCTGGAGGCCACCAGCTCAGGTGCCAGGGCTGTCCCAAGAGGTGTAAGGTCCTCCAGCATTTTATGGTGCCTTTTTACATGGAAATGTGGATCTTTGCAGCCCCACTCCAGCATGTTTCCTGCATCCCAGCTCCCCCCGGGATGGAGGTTGTGCCCTGTGTGCCCTGCAGGGTTATTTCTGGGCATGGACGCGGGTTTCCCTCCTGAGCATACACAGAGGGATCCGCGGGGGTGCAAAATGCCCCTTAAATGTCTCCCAGGGCAAGTATTAACTGCCAGGCTGGGCTGAGCTCCAGCAGGCAGGAACAGATGAATCAGACATTTAATGGTAAAATCAAACCCCTCAAAGTATTAAAAACAACCCAGTTCCAGGGGGCTCCTCTCTGTCAACCCCCGAGCCCCAGCTGAGCAGGAACGAGAAGGGATTTCAAACCAAACTGGGATTTTTTGGGGGGGGCCCCCCCACCATATCTCTTGGCTGCCAGCCTCTCTGAAGGGAAGTTTCACCCCGCCTCCCGCGGTCTCGGATGTCAGGTTGGCAAGAAAAATCCCATCTGTTTTCAATCTGGATCCTCACTTCCATCCACCCAGCCTTTCTCCTCCCCGCGCTCCCCCGCTCCCAGCCCCCAGTGCTGGCGTGTGCGCCAGGCAGGCCTCGGTGACGCTTTTTTTTTTTTTTTTTTCCCTCCTCTTTTTATTTTTTCTTCTAAAAATGTATGTGGCCTCTTTTGCCCCCCGCAGCCCCCCTTCTCCCAGGCACATGCTCCAGCGTAGCCCTCTCTGCCGGGGCCTGCCAAGAGCCTCTCTGTGCTCAGCCCCACTACGGCCGCTGGCTCGGAGAATTCCCAAATGACCGAGGATTTTCAACCCTGAGCTTTCAAAAAAAAAAGAAAAAAAACCCAGAAAAATATCTCTCTGTGTGGAAAAGGAAAAAAAAAATAGGCACAATTGGGAGGGGAGCAGAGGGAAGAAGGAATTTTGTTGTGATTTTTTTTTTTCCTTGTCGGTTCCAACTTTTGGTATGATTTGGAAAAGAGCAAGTACAGAGTGTTTTGTTCCTGCCTGGAGATAACAGAGCTGCTCTGAAATCCCATACAGAGTCAATGCAAAGGCGTATACGTCGCAATCGTGATATCCTAATCTCCCTCTGAAGAAACCCTTTTGTTGCACACCCCCTCTCGCCACTCCCTTTGCTGTCCTCTCACGCTGCGTTTATATCTTATTTAAACTCTAAAGTCCTTAGGCTAGGAATTACCTTCTCCTTTTACAGATGGCTGCAAGAGCTCAGCACGGCTGTGCAGCTCCATGAAAAATAAATTAAGAAGGTTGTGGCTTTTGTTGATGGTTTTATTTCCATTTTTTTTTTTTGTTTTGGTGTATTTCGAGGTGAGAGTTTATCTCGTCGCAGATGAGCAGTGCTGGGCTTTGTATGGCCATGAATCTCAAGGCAAGGGTTATCCCAGCACCCGCTGCTGTGCCTCAGTTTCCCCTTTGGGCACGAGGCTGCCTTGGGGCTCCGAGTGACCGGGGATGTGACCGGGGATGTGACCGGGGTGCTGGGGGCACAGCAGGGAGGATTTTCCCTTTATTCTGGGGAGTACTGTGGGAGCCTTGTGGAACGGGGTGGTGTCTGAGAGGCCCCAAAGGGCCCGGAATAGGGGTACAGACCCCAAAGCATCTGAGGGATCCCTAAGGGCAGGCTCGGAGGGACGCCGAGCTGCGCTGAGCCCGG
>JACBWW010000086.1:376378-392610 GCA_020086605.1 Lanius collurio
GAGCCGCCCCCGCCCCGCCCCGGCCCCGCCCCTGCCCGGCCGGGCCGCCGTGGGCTCCGCCGAGGGGTCTCGGGGTCCGTCCCTCCGCCGAGGGGTCGCGGCGCCCCGGGCCCGAGGGACGGCGGGTCCCGCCAGCGCTGTCCCCGGGCCGCCCTCGCCACGGAGCCTCTGCCGGCGCCGGGACGAGTCCGAGACGGTCGGTTTCATTTTGAAATTTAATTATTTAACGCATCTTTAACGAGGGGGAACCGTTTCCCCGGCGCGCACAGGCCGTGGGGGCGGGCGGGGGTCTCGGGGGCCGCCGGAGGGGCTCGGCGGGCGGGCTCTGCCTGCGGGCCACGGGCAGCGGGGCTCGGACGGACGGCAGCGGGGCTGCGGGGTGGCGCTGGGGAACGAATTCCCTCTGCCGCTGCCTTTCCTCTCCCCTTCTCTCTCCCCCTCCTTTCGCTCTCCTTCTCCCCTTTCCTCTCCCCCTTTTTCCCCAGCCAAAGGCTCGCAGGAGCTTTTTGCTGCAAAACAAGAAAATGTGAGAGGCACATCCAGCATCCCCCTGTGCTGGGGCGCTCGCCTGCTGTACAAAGGACCAGCTCTCCAGCTCGCCCTCTTCCCCAGATTACCCCTCGTACTCCATGTTTTCTTTCCGTACTGGAAATGCCTTTTATTTTTTAATGAGTTAAAGGCAACCCGGGGCTGCAGGAGTGCACGATGCTCTCGGCAGCGCGGGGCAGCACACGGGCTGGAGCCTTTGAGTAACAGGCAGAATTTATTCACTGTAAACATTGTACAACTTCTGTGCGTCGTTCCCAGGATTAAATATAACTCATTTTCTCGACTTTACATTACTTGTTTGCTAGCTATTAGGCTACTGCTCAAGCTCAAGATGCAGATTTGTCTAAAATGTGTAATTTTAGAAACATAATAGATGGGGAAAAAATCTCCATTTAGCTACAGGACCTGTGTAGCTGGAACTTTCCTGAGAAATAACCACATTTTATCCCTTTATTATTCTTTTCTCACTTTGGCAAAAGCAAATAACTTTTTTGTTGCAGGTAACTCAGGTAACATTTATGTCAAGGCTCTGACTTGAATTCTCAGCAGTTGGTCTGACTGGAGGCAGTTATAGCGACACTTGAAATTAAATTTAAATTTATATTGTTCGTTGTTGGAGAACTCTACTGCAGCTAAGGAAAGAAGTGTAAAGATTAAGCTGATCATTACTATATATGAAAAGTGGTTTCTAACATTAACATTATGGTTCTTCTAAAGAAAAAAAAAAGAATTCTCTAGTCTGTATAGCTCTAGCTTTCTATAGCTGCATCTTGTTATCCTTTAATTTCCCTTTTCCTGAAAACGTCACTTAGCGGAGGAAAAATCACAAATTCAAGCACACTGGGATTGCCACACATGGTACAGGGGAACATCTGCTGGGAAGAGACTTTCTGAGAATAACAAACCACCTGCACTGAGACGCTTTTCTCCTCTGGTAACGCGCTCAGTGTTTGTTGGTGTGGGGCTGCAGCCCACGGGCGGCTGCTCCTGGCTACACAGGGGCCTGTCAGCCCTGGGATTTTCAGGGCTAGCAGTGTTGGTTTGGGTTTATTTAGGGGTTTTTCTTCACCAAAAAGGAAGAAGTGAAAACTCTGGATCTGGGTGAATTTGGCTGTTTTAGCAGCTTCTTCATGATTTGCGTTTTCTCAGGCGTAGGGAGCGTTCGGAGGGGATTGGTGCCCTTCGCCGCTGCCTCGCTGCGGAGGAGGGGTGGGCTGCGGGCCGGGGGCGGTGAGTGAGGCTGGCTCGGGTGGCTCGGCGAGGTGGGACCGAGCTGGAGGAGGGGTCTGCTCCGGCTCCGCGGCTGCGCTTCCCTCCTTCGCCGACCATCCCCGGAGAGGGAACGGTGACGCTCGCCTTGCTTTCGTGTTACTGCTCCGAGAACCAGACGCGTAGAAGGGAGGGGAATCTTTTCTCAACACCGGAGTGTGTCGTTGGTCCCCAGTGCAGGAAGAGGGACATCCCCTCCCGGAGAATTCTTCCGAATCCTCCTGCCAGTCGGAGTGGAACCGAGGGCGTGAGGCAGTGTCGGGGCTCCTGCTCTGCTCTCCTGCTCTGCTCTCCTGCTGCTCTGCAGCCTCCTCCTGCAGCCAAAGCAGGGATTTATCAAAGGCATGGAAACCAGAGAAGGCCCAATTATACTTTTGACTTGGAAGAGACGTGCATCGGTTTTTTTGGGAGGTGGAGGTTCCAAAATAAACCGGCTGAAGGTTCAGTGTGCAGACAGAGAGTGAATTTAGTATTAGGCACTAAATTCCTGCAAAGGTGACAGTTGCAGCAGATATATGAGGAAATCCCTCATTACCCTGAAGAGCTGGAAAAGCAGGATATGGTGTTTTATTATGTTTCTTAACCTTGATCACAGCAAGTTTCAAAAACCCTCTTTACCCTGGCTGTTGAGTCTGCCCTGTGGGTACAGATTCTTGTAAGGCAAAGCTATTTCACTAGATTTAATCTCTAAGGAGCGTGCCAGAAAAACAGCCTTTGGGGGAATGGCAATCTGCTGGCTTTCTTGTCTGCAGAATGGGAATAGCAACATGCAGCTCCTTGCTGGGAAGAGTTTTAGGGTCCACTGTTGAAAGGAGCTGAAGTGCCATGGTTGAATCACTCAGCCAAAAGCGAGGAGACAGCAGCAGAGGCGAGGCTCGCCCAGCTCCCGCGGCAGGTCGGCAGCGATGCCAGGAATAGATCCCGTATCTCTGACTCCTGCTCCAGCGTCCCTGTCTGCGGCGTGTGGGCACGGGCCAGAAGGAGCAGCAGCACTGGTGGCACCCGGCTACGTGCAGAGGAGAAAGTGGAGCTTGCACAACCCCGTCCTTAGTGCTTTTTTGGGGGCTGCCCTGCGGTGCCAGGTGTAGGAGTGACACGTTGTTTGACACCGGTCGGCCAAGAGCTGGAGTGAAGCCACTGATCCTCATTTTGTGCTGGCTTTTGCGCAGCCCTCGTGTAGTTAGAGCTTTGTAGATGCTGCTCACCTGGCTGAGTTTTAACTGCTCACCTGGAGATAAAAGGCACTGCATCCCATTACCACTCCCCCCAAGCCATCCTCTGCCCTTTGTTTGAAGAGATTTTGAACCCTGGGTATATTCTGTTCCCACGCAAGGCTTTGCTGTTGTAGTAGGCAGAGTTTGCAGCACATCTCATGGCACCACGGAGGTGCAATCTTGTTACATTTGAATTTATTTCATGCTGCGTTTGCGAGTGCGAAGAATGAACTGGTAAAATTAGGGACTGTGGAAGGTGTGAGACACTGTGTTTGTTCAAATGCTGACGGTGGGAAAACATCTGTTGGAAGCTCTCTTTGAAGGAGTAGCTGCCTTTCCAGAACTCTTTTGTAGGAGTAATAACTGTTGTGGTGGGTGAAACTTCCTGGATCAGGAGGCACCTGGGAGCTGTGAACGTGCACATGCTGAGGCAGGGATGGAGATCTGAGGTCTATCAAACAGAACCCTAGAAGACCTTGATTTTTCTTGTCTGTCTTATGCCACTTCTGAAGTGACTTCTGCCTTAATTCGGCGTGAGCTGTTCTGTCCTTTCTTGCTATTTACAGATAATTCTTACGGGGTGGTAAGGACAAGGGTGTGTTTCCATTTCTCCAAGTACTGATTAGTGCTCTCATTAGCACTTAGTAACTACATTGCAAAAATTCTTTATTAAATCTGTGTGGAGGCAGATTTTATTTGTGTGATGAAGCCACAGAGTGCTCAGATTCTGCACCAGCTCCCAAATCACAGGATGACTTACCTGCTAATTTTGACTTGCTATCTATTTATGAGCAGGCAGGAAGCAGCGCTGCAGCCGAGGGAATTGAGGCAAGGCCCCTGGTTATGGTAATCCTTAAATAGTTCATTTGGGTGTAATGCCTTTTTTTACAGTTGCTTCCCTATTACAAACAGATTTTCTAATAACGGCACCTGTGCCATTTAGGTGGGACCATTATTATAATAGCAGCAAGTATTGTTAGGGAATCGAGATGTGGAATTTATGTAGGAGCGTTACAGTGGCAGAAGCAATACCATAAATAAAATGATGCTGTAGCAGCAGCACTAAACCTGGGCGGAAGAGGGAAGATGACAGTTCAAATTTCCCCCGGATTTGTGGCGTAGGGGCCCTGCCTGCGGAGGAGGTGGGAGCGTGGGTGGCAGGGGCTGTCCCTGCGGCACAGGGATGCGTGGGAAGGAGGAGGGGTGCTCACCGTGCCGAGGAACCATTAGCTGGAGTCGTTTCAGAAGCCAGCCGGGGAGATGGTTGCGATTAATTAGGTGTAGAAACGGGGCGTTGTTCCTGTCCTGGGTGTTGTTCCAGTGTCGGTTTTATTAACACAGATTTTTGGGCATGGGTTTCAGGCAAGGCTTTTGCCTGCCCAGCCTGTCCTTCCTGCGTGGTTGGGACAGGCTGTGCCTGCCCGCACGTCGCTTCTCCCGGTTCTCTGAGGGAAATGTGGGAAAGCTCGAAATTGCATTTGTGAAATAAGGATGGGGGTTGAGAGTGTAAACAGCTCAGCAGGACCTGACAGAGGAGGCTGATGTAGCAGCTTGCCTGAATACTGGAAGCATTAGTACCAAACTGAAGGAAAAGGGAAGGAAGGGTAACAAATCCGTGCCTTTGAAAGGTTACTGAGGGTGTGGAGTGGAAATTATCCTCCCCATCACCACTTTCTCTGAGCAGATCCCTGGAGATGGGTGTGTTGTCTCAAAGGCCGGGCTTGTGGTCAGGTTTAGCAAAAACTGATAATCCAGATGGCCAATCTGGAGCGTGGTTTGGCCAGCAAAATTCTCCTGGCAGGCGGTACGGAGGGTGCCGGGAGGAGCAACAGTGGGCTTTAAACAAAGTCGTTGCTAACGCAGCCTCAGTGTTGTGTGGACAGAGCACAGATGTCTTGCTCGGGGTTTGATTATTTTTTTAAAAATAAAATCCCCTTTGTTTTCCATTAGTGACCCCTGGTTTAAATCCCTGATGCAAGAGGGGAATTGTAACCCTTCGGTGGGCTCACACGTGGCTTGGGTTTTGTCACCGTGTCCCCAGTGAGGGAAGTGGCCGCCCCGAGTGCCGGGTGTGAGTGGCAGAAGGACGCTGGGATGCTGCTGGGGTTGTTGGGCTTTGAACTCGCTTTTTGCCCGAGGCCCCGTCGGGACATGGGGTGATGGGCAATTGCTTTTTGATGCTTGGCGCTGCCTTTGTCAGTGGACATCTGGTGCCAGGATTGCTGCTGTCGGGGCTGGGGCTGGGCTGCAAGGCCAGGGAATTTGATGGATTAGTGTGGTTGGAGGGCTGGGGGAGGGAGCGGGTAGGGTTTCAGCTCTCCCTGCAGGTAGAGAGAGAATTTGGGGATTAGGGGCACTTTGCTGCAAGCTGCGAAGGGGGGAGGATTCGGAGAGGGAGAAGGGTTGGGAAGAAAATAGTCTTTCCAGTTTTCCCAAAGAAATTACATTTGTTTGCTCTGTGAGGGAGCACAAGGGAAATGTGTGTGGGTCCGGAGCAGGGGATAAAAAAATCCATCACAAATCTGGTGCTGGTCTGTCCCCCCAGCTTTGTCACCCTTGGGAATCACAGTTGCTCGTGCCTGGCTTCAGGGTCATTCGGTTCATTCCCTGCTGCTTCCTATGGATCCGATAACCTTCTTCTCTCCCCAGAGATCAGCTTAATTTAAAACTTTATCCTTTACTTAAGGAAGTGAGCAGCAGCCTCTCCCCATGCTCTGTTACAGGATCTGGGCAGTTTGCATGGCCCTGTCCATCCCTCTGTCCCTGAGGTCACCAAATGGGCTGCTCTGGGAACTGGCAGCTTTGGAGCCACTGGAGCTGCAGGAGGGGGATGTGGGATATTTTCTGCTGCTGATCTCCTTGAGTGAAGGAGTAGGAAAGGAAACCTTCATTTTTAAAAGCTGTCCTGAGGGCAGATATTTCAATATTCCCTGGCCTGGGAAGGGGAAAGCAGCTGTTTTTCCTGGTGTAGGAGCAGTATCCTGGTGGTGTCACAGGGATGCATCGCATGATCCTGTCCCGGAGGTCGCTGTGCCAGCCCATGCCCATGGAAATGTCACTTGTCTGCCTGCAAGAGCAGGAGGATTTTCATAGCCATGAAGGCCACCAAGAACTGGCCAAAATGGGGACCTCGAGGAACAGCCACACTGAAATCCAATCTTGGGCCTGTGCTGTGTTCCAGGATCAAGCCCACGTGTAAAATCTGCCCAGAAGGTTTAGCATCTGCTGGCTTTGCCTCCTGGAAACGCTGTAGGAGGGAGGTCACCCCTCCAGGAGGCACAGTCAGGCCTTTAATCTGTGTGCTGGGGCTCTGTGTGCACACACGTGTGTGGTAAATGCCAGGTGTGTTCAGGGCTAGGTTGTTCTGTGTGGGAAGGACGTTGGGACACGCAGGACGTACCCTCCACCTGACGTGGGCCCTGTGCAGCAGTGACACAGCCCCTGCCAGGCAGGGAATTCCCTGCTTGCATTGTAAAATAAGGCCTTGTGGGTGATTTTTTTCCCCCTTTTCCATCAGAAATTGAGAAGATTGGGAGCAAAGAGGAGCAGGAAATTCGTGTGCAGTGAAAGAAGCGTTGAGGCTGAGATGATGGTACTGCAAAACATGAAACGCTTGAGGACTGTTGGGACTGTGGGATCTTTGGTCCTTCCTTGTGTTGCACAATGTCAAGGTGCTGAACTGCCTTTTGAATTTTGATTTCTTCTCTGTGTTGAACAAAGTGGTGGCCAAGGGCCATGGCAGTGCAGCAAACCTTGTGTCTGCAAAGGTTTCTGAGGACGCAAAACCTTTAAATATTGGTCTGAAGAAGACAGGGGAATGAAAAATAAAGGGATAAAGTTACAACTCCCATCCTGAAAATGCATTTATTTGAATCTTAGCAGCAAAAGGCAGAAAAATTTGGGGGAGGGGGAACAGAGGGAAGAAGTGACTGAAAATGCATGCAGGGAAGTGAACAGCTGTGTCCTGTGGAATGGGAGCTGCTGGGATTCAGAGGATTATGTCACTAACCAAGACCTGGTGTTTGCATTGGAGCTGAAGGCTGGAGCCCCAAGCATGCAGGCAGGAGGAAAAATCAGAGTCACGCAATGGGTGAGGCTGGAAAGGACCTGCAGAGGTTCAGGCTGCTCCAAGCTGCCAGGTGGGTTCTGTCCTGCTGGAGATGGGTTCCATCAGCCAGGAAGGCTCTGGTTCTGCAGTGTCTTGTGGGTCCTGTTCTGGGAGTGCTCTTGTGCCATCCGTGCCTTGTTCCTGGAGCACTGAGTATGTGTGGAGGAGTGAAAATTTGGTTATTTGCCATTCTCCACCGTTTATAGATTTGGTGTCTTGAATGCCCCAGAAAGCCACAGGCAAGCACTGCTCTGTTCTCCCTGCCCAGCTCTGCTGCAGGTCCTGTGCCAAGCAGTGGTGGCTTGGAGCTGGGAAAAGCTTCACCCAGACAGGTAATTCCTCTGAAGCATCTGCTTTTGGGTGCTGCTGGACTAGATAAATCACCAGTGCCTTCAGCCTGACGTGTTTGATGGTGGCAGTGCTGCCTGCCTGCAGGGGAAGGAATTGTAGTCCATTACCAGGAGTCCATTTCTCTTGCCGAGGGTGGAGCGCCCAGTTGCTCGCTCGTGTGCCATGAAACACTCTCCTGACAGGGCGTTCCAGAGCAATATCCCCACATAAATGATGGCCCCACGCTTGCTTTATGCACTGCCCTGAGAGGTGGGAATGTGTAAATCGCACCATCCGAGTGATTTAGCCCCAGGTACGGTTGTGATTCAAAATGAATTTCTATCCCTGCTTCTCCCTCGTGCCCATGCTGGAATAACGACTCGTTGTAAACCAGGAGGAAATTGCAGCAGCCCCTGTGCAGGGAGGAGATGGCTGTCCCCTCTCTGTCCCTGCATCCGTGGGGGCTGTGCCAGTGCAGGGGGTGGGTTTGGTATCAATCCCTGTCTGTCTCTGGGACAGAGATCCAAATCCGTGCCCGTGCCTGAGCAGGGAGCCGTGGCACAGTTTCCGTTGGGTTTAATAGGGAAGATGAGTGACATGTTAAAAGTGGCTTTAGGATTTATGCAAAGCCAATGATGCTTAAGACAGCTGGGGGATTTTAGGGTTTTCAGCAAGTTTTGTTGGACAGAAAATTCCTTTGGGAAGTGTCTCCAGTCCAGTGTGAAATTTCGGTGGATTCAAGGTGATGGGAGTGTGCTTCACACCTTGTTGTCACTCTGGGGAGTTGAGTTTCTTCCCTCCTGTTTTGGGGAAGAAAATGTCAAAGCCGGCAGAAAGACACGTTTTTCTTTGTGGCAATGAACATTAATATTAAAACTTCTGAGGATTTTTTTTTTTAAGATTAGTTTTGCTTCTTGGCTGTACTCTGGTTTAGATCTGGAATTGCTCTGGAAATGCAAGTTTAGGCAAACACAGAGAGAAGGTGAAGTGTGGACTCCACTGTGCTGTTTTCCTCATGATTTGCAGAGCTCTTCTAGTGCTTCACCACTCTCCTGGCTCTGCCTGATGTCCAGGACTTGGTTGTTCCTGAAAATTTAAAGGTCAGAGATATTGTAAAGGGGTGAACCTCAAAGACTCAATCCCTGTTTGAGGCTTTGGCTCTCCCAACACAGACATGATGTGGGTGCTTTCTTACAAATTCTTAAATCTACCTGTATTCATTTCACTCTTTCAAAGTGAAATAATTTTTTGAGAAAAAGCTGCATTTGCTGTTCCTTGCCTGGAACCAAGCGTGGTTTGTGGATAGCCAAATAAAATTCTCGGTTCAAAGTGTTTCAGCAATGTGTTAAAGTTTATGGAGCATTTAACAAACTTTTTTAGTGTGCAATAGTTTATAGTGCCAGCAAACAGCCAAGTGTCACATCAAAGTTGTAGTCTTTTCTCACTTAATGGCTCAATGTTTAGTGCTTTTTTGGTTTATCTTGGGTGGCTTTTCAGCCCACAGCTCAGAATGGCTTTTTCTTTCCTTTTTTTCTTCCCAAAAAACTCTAAAAGTGAGATTATGAATACTAATTTAGGGCCCACACTTCAAGCCAAGTGCTTGGATTTATTTTTTGTCTTTAAAGAAAGAAAACCACCGAAGGCAAATAATCCCAGTGGCTTCAGTGGAGTTCTGCCTGCTTGGGCTGGGAGAGCAGAGGAGCAAGATGGAATCTGCTCCCATCAAAGGCAGGGAGAGTTTTGCCATCAACCCCTGCAAATCCTTAATGATTTTTCTCTTAACCAGGAGCTGGGATGTGACACCAATGGGGCTCCACGTTTTCTGCCTTCTGCCCAGATTTTGGGAGTTGCTCCTCTTCTGGACTGGAAGAGGATGGGCTTCAGGGAACTCTGCAAGGGCTTTCCTCTGCCCAGGTCCTGTGGGAGAGGAATAAGGAGGGAATGTACAGGAATTGGAACCTCCAGAGCAGCTGCTTCTGTTGGGGATGTCCTGGAGCTGGGGGTGTCACTTCTACTAAATTTGAACTAAATAGGTGTAAAAACTCCATAACAGTTTCTAGATAATGCATCATAAACCATCTGATTTACTTTATTGTAGATTTAATTATGATAATGCACATACATATAATCATGTCTGTGTCCAAGATCTATTCAGTAGTAAAGGGTTTATGTAATATTATAAATAATGAAACCTGAGCTGTAGCAAGAGCTCCCCGTAGATCCTTCCTCATTCGCTGGGAGTGGGAAGTCTCCTCTTCCATGTGAGTGACACAGGGCTGGATCACTGAGGTTCAGCCATTTCCAAGGGATTGGGTTGTGGCAGGGGTGTGATTTCTGTCACAGCACCTGCGTTTCAGTCTGAGTTTGCTTTGGAAATTTTCTGTGGAGTGGAAGACGGTGTAAAATGTCTTATTAATGCTGATGGGATCTGGCATTGGCAGTACCCAGTGAATTGGTATATGAGAGGCATGTAAACAAATCTGAAACCAAAATAATCTGCTTGTGTATTATTAAAAAACAAGCCAATATGCAGCAATAGAATGTGAGGAAATGCCATTTTGAGTTTCTAACGACAAAGCTTTCGCACGTTCCTCCCATGATTTATATAATTGCCGAATTGCTTTGATGGCTTGATGGAATTACAGCTCTGCATTACACGATGGATAATCAATCAAAATAAACGGTGTTTACCCCTCTGCTGCAGCGTGTGTATGAAACAGATACATCCGAGTGGGAATTACTCCTGAACGCTGGCATTTGTACCGAGTTTCAGGTGTGATTTTGGGATCTGATATCTGTGGAAACCTGACCTCACCTTGTAGGCTTCAAAATCATGCTGCCTTCAGCAGGGGCTGTAGTAACTTGCTTTTTCTGTGGTGCATGTAGGAACATTTCTGCCTAAATATGCAGTGGGCTTGTTTGTTTAAATAGCATAGAAAATCAAACCGCAGTGGGGAGACACAAAGTGCCAACACCTGAGCTCTCTGTAAGGGCTGGGTAAAGCTTGTAGGGTGAAACTCTGTCTTTCTAGGCAGGCTTGGAGTTGGTCTTGGCTGATGTTAAACAGGCTGTTCTCTGCCTCATTTGCTGCACAAGTTATTGGAGTTTTAGTGTCTGGCTTTAGAAGAATTTCTTACCCTATTTACCAAATGTGCTGTTGTGGAATGTGAAAACCATTTTCTGCAGGATTTCAGGAGTAAAAATTAAACCCTGTCTTTGTAGCAAGCTATAGCTGGGATAATGTATCGGTGTTTGATATTTGTATTTAAATAGGGGGCTTTGCAGGAGATGATGCTGTTTGTTACTGCAGACAGCACAGTGCTATCCTTCCATGGGTCTTTCCCTCTTTCCTACCCCTCTTTCCAGTCCGTTTCCCTGCTGCCAGGGGTTTTTAGGGGGGCTCTGGAGCTCGGTGTAGGCTGAAATGGCTTCCCCGGCGCTGGAGAGCCGGACTGTGCATACACAGCGGCCCTTGGGTCCCTCCTCCGCAGGCAAAACCTGCCAGATCCTGAGGAGAGGAGAGATGGAGAGGCCTGGGCAGGGCTGCAGGCACAGCACCTTGGCACTGGCCCTTTCCTTGCTGCAGCAGCTCTGGCGAGGGGGGATTTTTGGCATCTCTCCCCGGAGGATCCCTTCTCCTCTCCCTCCTTGCCTCGCTGTAACGGGATCACAGCTACTGAGTAAATGTTAAGATAATGGTGTTATTATGGAGTAATTATACTGCAAGTTATTGAATTAAAAGTGATGAGGCTGCCGGTGCTGCTGAGTGGGGAGAGGAGGGAGAGGCTGGGTGGGAGAGCAGGGAAGGTGGGGAATGGAGAAAACCTAATAAATTTCCTCTTGTCAAGAGCCCCTCGCTGCCGGGACTGGGACTGAGAATGAATGAAAGGGAAGCTCAAAGAGCTAATAAATAAACCATTTCCCTGAGAATAGAGGGTATAATTAGAAACCGTGGCCCTGTGGTTTTGTGTCTGCCCTGGGGTGGAATCTGCTCAGCGCTGTGCTGTGGCAATAAACAGGGAGACAATATGGAGATGATGTCGCACAGTTGTTAACTTTTGAGGAGGGAGATGCTTTGTTCCTCTCTTTTTCTAGGAAAAAAAATAATAATAAATAATTTAGGCTTTATGTTGCAAAACTTCAATAACTGACTATACCCTGGGGCCTCTCCATCAGCAACTCTGGCTGATCCTGCATTTTTCTTTCTGTATATTTTCTTGGAGGGGACGGTGGTTTTCACTGTAAATCTTAGAAAACTTTACCTTTTTTCATTTTTCTTTTTTTTCCTCTCAAGAGAGGCAATCCTGTTTGTTTGCTGGGGTTTTTCCCCTGTCTCAAGCTGAGATTTATCTGCAATTCGAACATCTCCCACTCCTGTCCAGCCACAGCATGGTGTAGCTGTGCTGCCAGAGCTCCAGGAGCATTTGGACACCGCTCCCAGGGATGCTGAGGGCAGGATTGTTGGTGCTGTGCAGGGCCAGGGCTTGCACTCGGTGATCTCTGTGGTATTCCGTGGTTCTCTGCTCCATTCTGCATTTTCGAGATGGTGCTAACGAGTGCCGTGGCGGATGCGGGGAGCGCCGTGGGCTCCACAGTAAATGCAGCACCATGGAAGGAAAACAATGGGAGCATCGCGTACAGTGCCGGGGAACGGCAGAAGGGCATGTGCACCGTGCTCTGCTTGGGTCCGGACGGTCTGGAACAGCCCCAGGCGCCCCAGTTTCAGAGATAAATAAACTGCTGTGTCCCTGCTGTCCCAGCAAGGCGCTGCCCGGCGTGCCGGGCTCAGGAGCGGGAGCCGGAGGATGCGCAGAGCCCCGGGCTGGCGGCCCACGGGGCCGAGAGCGGCTCCTTTTGTTCGCAGAAATCGGCGCTTCTGTGAGGAGAGGAGACAAAAACTGCTCCTGAAAGCCGGGGGAGGAGCGAGCGTTTTTCTGCCGTTCAGCCTCGGAGGATCCTGGGTGGCTTTGGATGAGAGGGGATGATGCTCTCGGTTGGGAATAGGACGGGTCCCCCCACACGGGTGTTTGTGAAGATTAAGCAATTCTTTCTGAGAAGCTCTTTGGTAGGTGTTAGAGAAATGTGTTTACCTTACTTTACAATTTAAAAAGCTCTAATAAAATACACAACAGGAGTATTAACAATGAAACTATTCTGAGGATTATTAAGCTATTATAAAAGAATGGAAGCAAATCTGCCTGGCATTATGTTCTATGCCACTAGATATTTAAATTAATGCCTTCCTATAGCAGCTCCTTCAGAAATCTTTAAGGCACTTAAACATCTTCAGTGAATTAGATACTTGGTGGTGTCAAACAGCTCTTCAGCATCCTCAATTCATGGAGCATGGGATGAAACTGAGGCAGAATGATTTGGGCAGTTCGTTCACCATGGCGAGGGTA
The DNA here is from genome assembly GCA_020086605.1 of Lanius collurio. NCBI lineage: Eukaryota > Metazoa > Chordata > Aves > Passeriformes > Laniidae > Lanius > Lanius collurio. The sequence goes on from JACBWW010000086.1 coordinate 389,251, forward strand.
AAGTGGAAATTTGATTCTCATGGGTTGGCATGATGTATAATGGAAAATGCCTTTGTCCAGCAGTGCTTTCCACTGCCTAGGAGTGCTGGATCGTGTTCCTTTCCTCTTCCCCACCTTGCCCTGCTGTTGAGGAGCAGAGCCATGCTGTTGGCACCAAGAAATTCCTTATGGATTTGCCTTTTGCCTAATGGCTGCCATGGCAGTGTTTACAGCTCTGCCAGTGCCCATCTCAGGGAGGCCCATAAACCCTGATATAATGGTATTTCCTTGTAAAAGGCAATTTGTAAAGATCTGTCTGTGGGCTGCTGTCACCATATCCATGGGATTTATTTCCAGTTTATTTACGGTTTGTGCTCATGTATATGCAGCTCTTCTTTCCCATCATAATCCAAAACTTGATTGTCCCTTGGACTTACTGTCACAGCATCAGCTGAGCAGGTCCCTGGGCTGCCTCTCTCATGCAGGTTGATTTTTAATTTTATTTTCTGTTTTGAAGGATGGAGAGGAATGTCTGTAGGCATTGCATCAACCTTGGCCTTGGAATTTGCTTCAGGCAGCTGCAGCTGCCAGGCTGCTGTGAGTGGGACTATGCCCTTAGCATGGGCCAGACCCCCCAGCACCACAAAGGTTGGATGTGAAATTCCTGGCTTAGATTTAGCTTAATAAATGAAGGATTTCCTGACTTTGGGGCACAAATTGTTTAGGAGTGGCTGATCCAAGGGGTGATTTCTCCCTGGTCTCTGCAATCTGTTTGTGATGGGATTTGGGGACTCTCCTTGCTTTACCTGTTCTTACAAGTTCTGAGTGTAGGCAGTCAATACCTGGAAGTGCTCATGTAAAAATAAGGTTATGGCATCCAGCAAAGCCACTACTATGCTTTAAATGATTTCAAATGCCAAAATTTGGTGTGTGCTCAGGATTTCTACTTGTTTTCACTCATAATGATCCCACGCAAGAGAAAGGCTCAGTTCTTCTCCATGCTGGATATCCTTGGTGGAAGTCAAACCTCTGCCTTGAAGGGGAGCAGCCACTGCAGACCTGCAGCTGAGCTGGGAATAGCTCCAGGATCTTCAGCATCAAGGTGCAATCCCTTGTCCACTGAGCAAACCTTGAAACAGATCCTGGCACAGCCACGCTCCTGGGCACACATCTGAAGAGCTGCTGACCCAAGGGTGCTTTCTTCAAAGAACAGTTCAGAAAAGGGACCTGAGCTGGTGGATTCCTTTGGTACATGGAGGAACACGCTATAGATATTCTGAAAACACAAAATCAAATGGGAGAACAGGTAGTGGAGCTCTTTGAAAGTTGTTCAAAGGGACTCTGTCAATGTGAAACACCTATTTGTGGAGGTTTTTTTCTGCCTCCTCCTTTCTTTTGTTGATACAATCTTGGAAGTGGGAGGAGGATTTATAAAAATGCCCGTGTTTTTAAGCTGCTGCTTCAGACACTTTTTTTCCCTGGTAAATATTGTGTAAGAAGCTGAAAAGAAAAACACAGAAAGCAAACACAGAAAAGTCCTCATCAGACCATTTCTCTGATCACTTCAGAACCTGAAAATCAGCTTTATTGCGGGCAGTGCTGTAAATGTGGCCACACAGATACACCGAGGACAGACCTGTAAAACCCATCCCAACCTTTAAACCAGACCAGTGACTCCTCTGAAGGTCTGTTGGGACAGAGCAGGGGCTCAGTACTGCTGGGGCTCTCTGGGAGGCACCTCCAGATGCCTTTGGTCCTTCTTCAGGTGGATTAATCAGTCTCTTACTGGGAAGGATTACTTTGGGATTTTGAAGGGCACATGAAATAGCCTTGAAGTCAAGGGAAGAGGAGCATCCTTCAGCCTTGGCTGTGCTGGATTCCATCAGGACATCCCCAAGGCTGGCAGTGAGGACCATGGCAGCAGAGGGAAGGCAGCCAACACTTCAAGCAATAAAAGTGAGTTTTTAGAAAGTTTTCTGCCGCTGGTTTCAGCAGCAGCAGCACTGGGGTGGTATGAGTGGTGTACAGACCTGGCACACGAAGCGGAGGGAACTGAGGAAGGTGTGGATTTACTGAAATAAGCACCAGAAGCTCTGTAGAAGCTGCTTTTTGTCTCCCTCAGGTGCTCACTGGTTACTTGGAGGCTGTGTATGGGCTGAGCAGCCTCATGAGGAGGTTATATCAGAACAGACTTAGATTTTCCTGTACATTAACAAGTGAAGGCAGAACTTTGTGGGGTCCCTTGGCTTTTCCTTCCCTGCCTGGCTCATGGGAACTCTCTATGTGCTTTGGCTGCTGGGCAATGCTCAAACAAGCTCACGCTAGAGCCGTGCCAGCCCCGGGTTTGCAAGGAGCAGGGCTCTTAAATAAGTGTTTTTCTTGGGGATTTGCATTGGTTTGGCTGAACTGTTTGCAAAGGTGCAAGAGAACGGGGAAGAGGGAATGGCCCAGCTTTGCTTCGTGGCTGGGCTGTGATCTGTGGGCTGGCAGGGTCGTTGGGCAGCACAGGGGGGCAGGGAACGAGAGCAGGCAATGAAGGGCTGAATTACAGGGAAGGATGTGGAAACTCCTGCTCTGAAAGGCACCATGGTTTGCCCGAGGACCTGGGGTGATGGAGCTGGGGCTGGAGCTTGGCAGCTCCAGTTCTTGTGCTGGAGCACGGTGTCCAGCCTGGTGCTCCTGCCGGGAAGTGGTTTTGGCACAGATTTTCTTTACCTTGATTTTCCTGGCTGTCAAAAGAACTGTGAGGGCCTGCAGGACTTGAGCTCAGATGACTGGTCTGGATGTCTCTCCCTGGAAGCTATGGAAAGCAGTACTTGCAGTCCTGTTTGAACTTGTTAGTTGACAAGTTAAAAGGTTGTTTTGACCCTTCGGGATATTTTTTTTTTTTTTTAATGTTTCTTTCACCTTCCCTCTTCCAGCTTTATGAGAGGGCCAAGCCAAGAGCTTTGTATCCAGCAGTAGGAGTGTAGTTACAGCAAGTCTGGGCGAGCGACTCTTCCCCCAGGGCTGTTTCAGAGTTGGGGTTTGCTTCTCTTTTTCTGCCTCCCCCTGCTCCGTGTTTCTGTTCTCGTCCCTCCGCCTCCCCACGCACATGCGGTGCCGCAGCAGCGGCGGGACCCCGACCCTTCCCCCCGAGCCCTGGTGGGAGCGGGCGGCCGGGGGATGCAGCCCTGGCCGCAGGAAGCAGATGAGGCAAATTGGAGCTGGAAGGGAGCAGGAGCCAACGGGCTCGGCTGCCAGCCCAGGGGGAGCCACGGCTGGGGAAGGGCTGGACGGGACCCAGCGCAGCTGCTCTGGCCGGAGGAGCCGGGCCCGGCGTGTCCGAGCGGAGCGGGCAGCGCCAGCGGCACCCGGAGTGCTGCCCGCCCGGGATGCGGC
>JACBWW010000086.1:392620-586286 GCA_020086605.1 Lanius collurio
CTCCCGGCTCCCGCTGGCCGCAGCCGGCCGGGCAGTGCTGGGTCTGTGCCACCCGCGGGGCCCGGCGAGCTCCAGCTCCGCTCCTTTGTGCTGCGTTTGTGCCCCATCCCTGCAGTGCCCAAGGCCACGATGGGCAGCGCCCTGAGCACCCTGGTGTCCCTCCCCATGGCAGGAGTGGGGCAGGATGAGATTTAGGTCCTTCCAACCCAAACCATTCCGTGATGCCGTGAGCTACCCAAGCCCTGTGGGTGCCAGGCAGGCACACAGCACTGCATGGGGAGGCCAGAGCTGTGTTCTGCTGAGAGAGCAGTGATCATCAAAGTCCCTTAATTCTCAATTAGTCAGTCTGCCTAAGGCTTTAAAATTGGTTAGATAGACCTCATTAGAAGTTAAATCTGAATTAACCTGTCCTTGCACAGGTGACCCCTGGGGACCTGAGTGGCAGCAAAGCCGGTTCCTGTTGGGGCAGCCTCTTCCTGGGCCAACGTGAGAGCATTTTGGTGCATTCCCCTTGCAGGACACCCATCACAGCACAGCTCTTCCCATGGCTCAGCCCTGCCTTGAGCTGGCCCTGGAACAGGGCTGCTGTGCTGGGGTATTTTTAGAGAAGAGAAGATAAGAGAGGTCTCCATTCCAAGGCACTTGGACTCTTTAATTATGTTTTTGGTCTAGAAAATTACATGGTTCCTAGAGCATAAATAGAGAACACACAGAAGGTAATTGCACCTCTGGGTGCAGATGAACTGGTAGCAGGGAGAGGCCATGTGGAGTCCAGGATCCATGGGAAGAGGTGCAGGGGGAGGGAGAAATGGGCTCCTTGGAGCTGCTGGATACTGCCCCTAATACTGCACCTGCCTCGCCCCGGGTTCCTGACACCCCATTGTCTCCATGGGGCTTATGGGGGACCCACAGCCCCACAGAGGTGGAGACCAGTCCTGTGAGTCACTCCACTGCCAGAAATCCCTGCATTTGGGGGGCAGACCCACCCTTGGGCCCTCCCTGTGTTGTGCACAAAAATCTTGGTCACAATCTGCCCCTGCCAGAATTACCTTTTACCCACTTGGAGCTGATTTCAGCACAATTGCTGACTTGGCTTTATTAGTTTCTTCCTTATCTTTGGATTCCTGCCAGATGTCCTTGTGGCCTGTATATTCTGCATTCTCTGTGTCCATTGTGAGTGGTACATCCTTCTTTCCAAGCTTTGTTCACCTCTCTCTAGGTCTGAGATCACGAGAAGCATGTCCAGCCCTAAACCTTAACAAGGCAGTTCTACCAACAGGTGATTTGTTTTTCTAACACCTGAGTATCACTTAGAGCTTGTTTGCTACTCTGTTTCATGGATTAAATCTCCCTTTTTGTTGATTAGCTTGAGAGTACACAAAGACCAAACATCAAAGAACATTCTTACTTAAGGAAATTTTGCATATTCCACATTTTGGAACACCGGGGCACAAAGGCCAGTCCAGGTTTTCTGGAGATGCTGGAGATGTGTCCCTGCCTTTGGCTGGGGTGAGCCCTGACCTGCTCTTTGCTCCACAGGGAGGAAAGACATTTAAAAAGTGTTTCCATGTTTGTACCTTCCATGCTGCTCATGAGTGGGGAACCTGCAAGGGAAGCCTCGGTTTTCTCTGCATTTCCTTTTCCTTCAGAGCAGCCTTGGTTTCCAGCTGTAACCCAGAAATACATGATGGGGGATATGGGCCTCAACGTGCATCTCTTGCCTCTGTGTGCTGCCCAAAATGATGTTCTTGTTCTGCAGCAGAAGGGGCAAAGCAGGACCATTTTCTTTTCAGTACCTCATTATAATACAGGCAAGCTTAATATTTGGGGTGTGCTTTTCTTTTAAAGCATTTAATTAAAAAAACCCCTGAAGCTCTGCCTTGGCAATTTTCTGTGTGTCCCCACATTTGCATGGTTCCCTGTGATTGCACAAGGAGCTTTCTCCAGGTGGGACCTCATTTTTCAAGCACTTCCCACCCCGTCCCTGGAGTCCTGATGTTCTCGGGATCTGGAGCCTGTATTTGGGGTGAGTCCAGCAAACTCTTTGCTTGAGAGGGAAATCAAAGGTCTTGATGGGAGGAAGCCTGACAGCTGGAGCTGGGAGATAGGAGAGGGGCTCTGGAGAAAACAGCTGGGATTGGATGAGAAAATTTGGGCTTCAAATCCATCTCCAGCTGCAGTTTGTGGAGCAGTTTCGCAGAGCCTTCCCCCAGCCTCCCTCCTCCAGTTTAACCCTCCATATGGCCAAGTGCTGGAGATGGAGGATTTCCCCCTCCTTCCTCCTCACGGTTCCCAGTATAAATACATGGAGCAGAGCCGCCAGCTCTGTTTATTGAACACAAATAGAAGATAAAATAGTGGAAAACTAATTTTTTCATGCTCATTGGTGGGAAAGATTAAAATTATGCAAATCCTCAGCAGCGAGCTTGGTGCAGAGATAAGGGGATGTTCAAGTCAGCTGGCTGCCTGCTAATTCACTCATTGAAAACGAAATGAGCAGGAAAGCTGTGAGCGTCACCGGCCCCTCACAGTGCTGGGATTTCTGTGCTGGGAGGAAGCTGAACAAAGAAAACCCTTTTTTGGAGGTGTATGGGATCCAATCTGGGATGCTCACCCCGGAATCACGTGTCTGCCCAGTGCCTGAGGAGCCCTGGGATGCAGCACCTCCACCTTGGCCAGGGGCAGTGACATGATATCCCCTGACCTGGTGGTTCTGGGGGTGAATCAGGTGAAATCTGCCTTCTTGATCCCTCAGCCAGATTCCATAAGCAGAGCAAGGCTGGGAGTTGAGTGGGAAACCAGCAAATCTGAGCAGTGCTGGTCTTGGTGCTTCCTGCTGCACCAGTGTGGCTCTGGGGGGCTGCAGGAGGCAAAGTGGGTTCAGCAGGACATTCCCTAACCCGGCACAAAGGGTTCTGCAGGGCAGGGGAAGGGCAGGCCCCTCCTGGATGCTGGATCTGGGCTTGCCCCCACAATCCTGCCATCGAGGAACCAGTGCCCATCACTCCCACCCATCTCCCCCAGACACACCCGCTTTGCAGTGGGAACCCAGTCTTGAAATTCCCCTTATGGGCACATTAATTAATTTTTGCAAAACACCAGTGCTGTGGGGGTTTTCCCGGGATGAAAGGCCCATGTGTGTGTGTCTGGGGAGGATCAGGGTATGTGCAGATGCGTTTGTGGTCAGGAAGAAGCGAGTGAAGCAGCATCACATCGCCCTCTGACTCTGGATCTGACTCAGCCCTGAGCTTTGGCTGAAGGAAACTTAACTCCTTTAGACCAAACTGAGCCTGTAGTGCTGGAGAGCATTAAGTGGCCACCTCTGGAGAGGTATTAGGGTGAATAGTGGGATTTTTGCTCACTGTGCTGTTCACTTTGCCCAGCACAGGCTCCTCAGTCTGTGCATTTATTTCTTGGGATCTCTCAAGATGTTCCAGGCACAGGGGAGACCAAAAACCCGCACAAACCAAAGCCTTGCAAAGCAGCTGAAGCTGCCGACCATGCAAAGGCACCCAGGAAATGATGACGGCTGCTCATTGTGCTGGGAGAGGGACCCAGTGCCAGCGAGTGTTTTTGGAAGGGTTTGTCTCACTTCCTGTGAAATCAATATTTATTCACAAATCTATTTGTTTGCTTTTGTCATTGAAAACTCTTGTGGGCTTTTTTGTGTGTGTGTGCGTTGTTTTGTTCCCCTTGTGTATTTTTGGCTGTGCAGTGCTGGCGAGAAGGGCTGCCACAGCCTTTCCTGGCTCCAGTCACTCCAGCTGCTTCTCCTAACCCGTGGTTTTGAGCCTCTTTTGTAAGGTGGGACCTGGCTGGCAGCTCTCCTCTGCCTGGCCATGGCTCCCTCCCCGCTCCCAGCCCGTGCCCTTGGGCTGGATGTGATGATGGGTGGGAAGGGGTTGACCTCAGTGAACACGAGCAGTGTTTTTCCATTACTGTGGATCACAGTGGACAGGGGTGTGGAAGAGATCAACTGCCCCCCAAAATTGTACAATCACAGAGTGGTTTGGCTTGGCAGGACCAGATAGCCTGTCTCATTCCACCCCCTGCCATGGGCAGGGACACCCTCCTGGCCTTGGGCACTGCCAGGGCTGGGGCAGCCACAGCTGCTGTGGGCACCCGGTGCCAGGGCCTCACCAAAATGCAGTGTCAGTGCTGGCTCTGCTCCTCTGTGCTTGGTTTTCTTCAACTTCAGAGCTGTTGCCAAAGCCATTGCTGGTTCATGGACAAAATGGGATCATGCTCAGGGTCCTTGGGAGTGTGGGACACCCCCTGCATCCCTGTGATCCCACAGGAGCTGCTGGGATCAGCACGTTCCAGCCTTCCCCCCTGGCCTTTGGTCCTGCTGGAGTTTCACCATCCCCACCAACCTGCCCCTTCATTTCTTTTCCATTTTCCTGTGAGTGAAACAAATAATGGCTGGAGCTTCACCCTCCCTCAGCTGCTCTCCCTCTTCTCTCCTCCTCCATCCATCCCCTGACTCATTCCTGATGCCCCAGCCCATCCTCTGCTGTTTGTTCCCTCCCTGCCCGTGCTCTCACCTCCTTGCTGGTTCATCTGCCCTGCCGTGGTGCCCAGCAGGAGGACAGGGATGGGGATGCAGCTCCTCTCCTTCCCTGCCAGGGTTCCAGCTGCTGGCCCAGCCCTCTGCACCTGCCTGAGGCTCCAGGATGGGGACGGTGCCACGACAGAGGCAGGGCCAGGGCTGGAGCTGCAGGTGGAATAAAACAGGGATTTTTAGAGCCAGCTGAGGACCTACTGTGTTCCAGGATGTGGGGAGAGCTTTGCCTCCTCCTGGGTTTGTCTGCTGAGCCCCATAGCTGGAATATTGTTTATCTGCCCCCAGCCAAATCACGCAAAGCTAAATTGAGCTGTGGCAGGCGAAAGTGTGAAGCGTATTATTAGGAACAGGGAGCTCTTGTTCCACAGCTGCTGCTGCTGCTGCCGTTGGTAATTAATGTTTGAGGAATTGCAGATCTTCATTAAGAGAACAATTAGATTAACGAGAGAACTCGAGCTGAGGCTGTAGTGGGAAAGGGCTGGGGGGAGGCTTTAAAAACAAAATAAAATCCCTCCCTGGCACCCTGCCTCGCTGCTCCAGAGACGTGCCGATGCTCTTGGAGGCACTGGGAGGAGACTGGTCCTTCCTTTCCAAGCAGTGACAGGCACTCACGGCCTTGTGCTGGGGAGGGAGCGTGTGGGGGCTTCATTACGGGGAGCAAAGAAGCAATCCGTGATTGTCATAAATATTTCAGGCAGCCCAGCACCCACCACTCGGCCATGGCACAGGATTATTAGCAGAGAGAGCTTTGGGCAGAGGCTGCTCAGGGCTCAGCAAGGTCCTGGGCTTGCATTGTTAAAAGCTTTAATTGGTGTCCTTGTTGCTGGAAACACTGACCCCTCCGAGGCAAGATCGCCCGGGCCATGAGGTATCGCCTGCAGGGCCTGGGCTTAATTCAGGCCAATAAACTGAGAAGCTGAGGGATTTAAGATGCTTCTTAATAATAATCTTTCAGCAAGAGTTGTTTGGGGCTCCCCCCACCCCCAGTTTTCTTCCCTGTGCCTGTGCTGTGTCCATCCTTGAACCTGCAGCAGTTTTGCCCTCACGCGAGGAAGGTGCTCACAGCTGGCTGATGAGCAGGATGCAGCAGGAATTCAGTCAGGATAAATGAACCGTTTAGAGAGGTTGTAAAATCACAGAAAGTAATGACAGAAGGGAGGCTGGAAGGTCAATTAGTCCCTCTCGCTGGCCCCAGGCAGCACCAGGCGTTTGGAAGTTGTTGGAGGCAGATGCATACCTGGCCTTCCTAAAAACCTGCAGTGGTGGTGGTCCCATCCCTGGGCTGCTCCCTGGGTCCCTGGCTGTGGCCCCACTGCTGGCTCAGCCCCACACAGTCTCTCCCATGGGGCACTAGCAATGTCCTCCCACTGGGAGATGCCCCAAGCACCGCTCTGGGCCAGCCACACTGTGTCCAGCTTCTGGTGACAGGGACAGAAGAGAGGCTTTTCATCTCTTCTGGTTTTAGGAAATTTAACCACAAGAAACTCTTGCTCTCCAGCAAGGTGGAACCCCTAAGTGATGCCAACAGGTCTGAGCTGGGATGATTCCACCTTCTAGTGGAAAATGTTCCTGTCCATGGCAGGGGATTGGAACAAGAGGATCTTTAAGGTCCCTTCCAACCCAAACCACTCTGGGATTCTGAGGGGAAGGCTGTGGGTCAGCTCCCAAAAGCAGAGAGAGGTGGGGTGTTAGAAATCCCAAAGGTGTTGTGGGGGGCTCAGCTTCCTTTCACCATCTCTTCTGCCCAGCCCCCAGAGAAAGCTGGAAGTTTTGCCTTTCAGGGGACAGCAGATTTCTCCCTTCGGTAATTGATGGGGACAAAAAAGTTGCATTTCCTGGCGACTCCAGATGGTGCAGTGACAATAAAGCCATTTTCTGCAATATGGTGGCTTCTGCGTGTCCGAAGGAGAGATTTGTTGTTGGCCCTGTTCCTGTTTGGCTCGGTGCCTCCGAAGATGGACGAGCCATTGCCGAGTGCCGGCTGAGCAGGCAGAGGGTCGGGACCCTGGGAAGCTCCCGCAGCCGTGCTGGGCAACAGGGAAGGAATCTGCTGCTGTGAGGCAGTGCCCTGCCCTGCCCTGCTGGAAAGGGAGGACACACTGCTCCCTGGGCAGGCACAGCCCGCTGCATGTGGATGGTCCTCACCTGCCCAGGAGATGTAATTGCGTGTTTAATTCGTGGCCCCTTCCTTGGGCACTGCAGAAGCAGCGCTGTGAGTGCTCTGCCAGCCTACTCAGAAAAATCTCCCTGCCTGATCCTTCTGATGATTGACTGCTACAAAGACACTGAGATGATCTCAGCAGCTTGTCAGAAAAAGCCCTTATGCTGGTTTAAAGTAAAATGTAAAACGATGTGCCGAGCAGGTGGAGGCTTTTTGAATGCTGGGTAACGGGAAGGTTCTCCCGTGATGCTCTCACAGGCTCCTTTGGTACAGCCTGCTCCAGCAGGGATATTATCAATCTCCAAATGCTTATAAATGTTTTATGCCACCTCTGATGTGTGCCTGGTGTGTCTGGGCTGTGCGTGGGCTGCTGTGTCCCACCCAATGGGAGCAGCCAGCTCTGGGCTGGGATGTCTGGACCGGCCTCTACGGCTGCTCAGAGCACAGAGGGAGGAATATCAGATTCAATAGAAGCAAACTACCTGGGTGAGATCAGGCTGTCAGGCAGGAGCTGGAGTGCTGTGAGGATGGTGTTACTCACAGTTTCTGCCTGTTTAGCAGCCTCTTAATTTTGCATCTTGTGTGGAAGATGGAAATGGCAGCAGAGCCCTGCCTGGCTGAGCTGCTCGGCTGGGAAGCGCCACTGGTTTGTGCCACCTGGGGGTTGATTCACATTGGTGTGGCTTGTGGGGCTTCAGTCAATGCATGAAGGTAATTTCTGGAGGCACCTGCTGCAGCTGGGGCTCTCTGCAAGGATGTGACAAGAGCCAGAGGCTTCCCTAGACAGACAGCCCAGAATTAAATCAGAGGGAAAGCAAGCATGGCACGTGGACGTGGCTTCCTGACCCCGCCTGACCCCACTGCTGACCTTGAGAAGTGCAGCCTAAACCTCTGTCCAGTCTGTTCTGGTGTCTTCTGGTGTGCAGGGCTCCACCAGCCCAAGCAGTGACCCAGCATCCTCCCAGCTTAGCTCTTAAATTCAGATGAGATCACGAGAGCAAGAGATGGATGGATTTTTTTCTTTCTCTCCTCCTTTCTTAATCTCCCCTGGCTGGTGGGTCTGAGACACAGGATTCCTGCCAGAGCAGGGGAAGGGATTTGCTCATCTTGTGTCTTGCAAGCTCAAAACCAAATCCTCTTTATGGAGTTTAACCCCCTGTGTTGGCTGGTGGGGTTGGAAGGCCTGGTGAATGGGGAGGGGATGAATGCTGAAGGAGGAGTGAGCTCAAGAGGGGAGGCCCAGGAATGACATCTCAGCACCCAAGGGGTGGGCTCTGAGTGGGGCTTGATGGCAGCACTCCTGATCCTGGGGTGGAAAGAAGGCAGCTGGAGGCATTGCTGGGCCTGTGGCCACGGGAGCCACATTGCCCCGTGTGCTCCTGAGCAGGTGGCTGCGAAACCCAGGGAAGACAGCATTTCCTAATAACCTTGATTAGCTTTCCTTGCTGGTCACTAATCAGCAAGATGCAAGCCGTGGTGATGAAGCCAGCTCTGTGCTAGGGACAAAGAAAGACAAGCCTCTTTATCCTTCTTACTGCGGCTCAGCAGCCCGTCCTCGCCTGCAGGAGGATTTGGTGGGGTGGTTGTGTGGCTGCCACTCACCCTCCTGGCTCCTCTGTCCCTTCCTCACTGGAGCACAGTTCTGCCCCTTCCATGGGTGTGAGGAAAGCAAACATCTCAGCAGCTGCACTGTTGCTGCAATGATTTTCATTTACCATCAAATAGCAATTAGGAGAAACTTTGTGTGTTTGCTTCACTACTTTTATTTCCTGTCACTTGTTTTTCACTGGTGAGCAGAGTGCCCTGCCTGGGGACTGCAGCAATCCTGTGGCATCTCCCAGCCTGGTGCCCAGGGATGTGCAGACAAGAGTGGCCATGAGGTCTACAGGCTGTAAAAAAGAAATTTATTTCTTTTCTTTTTCATTTCCCAAGGTTCCAGGCTTGCCTGTCTGTGGACTGGGGATGTTCCTGGGCTGGAATTCATGAGAAAGGAGGGACAGTCCCTCTGCATCTCAGCCATGGGGGACCCTAAAGATGACAAGCAGGGGGTTAAGTTTTTCTCTGTCTTCGTGTAAATCCAGACCCACTTTGTCATCCTCCATGGAAGCCCCTCTGGGTTCAGTGGGCTGGGAGGGAGCAGGGTCCTTGCCTGGGGCTGGTTAAAGTCTTCAGTCTGTTGTGTTTAGAGAGAGTTCTGTATTTTGGTTTTTGTGTGAGGTGTGTGCCTGTGTGCAGTTTGGGGTTTTTTTGGGGTTATTTCACTCATAACTCATGTTGTTTGGGACTGTTTCTCCCTGGGGATAAAAATGAGCTGTGCAAACTCTGGATGAAGCAGGTGCTGAGAGTGCTCCCGTTCCTGGGGCGGTGCTCTGGTGGAAGCAGCAGGAGGGTCCCCTGCCAGCCCCTGCCCAGGTGCCCTGAGGCTGCCCAGGCTGTGCTCCGTGAGGAGCTGGGCACTGATGGAGATAACAGAGGAGGCCATCAGCGGGGAGGTCATTCCTGGCCAGGGCTGCTGACATCCTCCACCCATCCAGCACTCGCAGCCGGAACTGATAAAGCACCCTCATGTTCCTAATTAACTTTCTTGAATGTTTCTTTTTCCTTTCGATTTTTCATCCCTTTTTTCCTTCTGCTTGGGCTGCAGGCTGGTGGAAGATGCTCTGCTCAGGCACCAGCCGTAGGGGAGCAGGTTGTCACACTCAGCCGTGCTCCTGCCCAGAGCAAGGGATCTCCGTGGGGCAGGCACTCCCCTGCTCCTGGCCTGGCTGCTGGGGCTGGGAACCCACTGCTTGTCCCCAGGGGACAGTTTGCACAAAAGTTTTTGGTAAGAACCACCTATTTTGTGAGAAACCAGTTTAGGTTGCCCTCAGAGGGCAGCAGCAGACTTCAGGAGCTGCAGGAAGGCCCGGCAGGTTTCTGTCAGCAGGTGAGCTCCTGTTGGTGAGGAGTTGCCGTGTCAGCCCCAGGAATGGGCTTTAGCCCCTGCTTGCACAGGGGTTTGGGGTGAAGGACAGGCTGTCTTTGCCTCGTGCTGAACACAAAGGGAGTCCCTGTGCAGACCTGGCAGAGCGGTTTGGAAGGTGGAGAAGGTCACAAGATGCAGCAGCATCCAAATTTCTGTGTGAAGGGAGCAGAAAGCCAAAGCTGGCGGGATTAGCCTGGTCAGAGGGACTGATGCCATCTGGATGGGCTCTTCCCAGTACAGGTCGTCTTCGTGCCATGCTGAGAGTCAGGAAAGCACTGGTTCCTCATTGTTCAGTGGTTTTCTCATATGTTCTTAGTTGGACACGCACAGATGTGAGGCCAGGCAGTCCTTCCTCCCCAGGAATGTGGAGTTGATCTGAACCCGCACTTGATCTCAGACAAAGGCTTTTCCTTAGCTTGGACTCCAGACATGAGAAAGGCTGTTGCACTTTTGCTGGTGTGGGCAGCAGAAGCAGCTGATTGGTTGGGCTCTTTGTTGAGTTTTTGTCTTTTTTGTCATTTTTTCCCTCTGCTGTATGCAGTAACCCAGTGTTACCCATCAGCCCAGGTCCCAGGCTCGGGGTGCAGGTGCTTTGGGAGGGAGACACTGGTAATTTTAGCACTGTTTGCTGTCAGAAGATGGTGTTGGTTCCCCTGGCTGAGCCCAGGATGCTGCAGGATGTGGCTGACAGACAGTTATTTACCTGGCGCTGTCGGCATCCGCGTGGCGAGCGCGGAGCGGGGATGCAGTCTGTGCCCCAAGGAGCTCCCAGCCTGTCAGGCAGCTAAGCTGGGGCTAATGATGAATGACTTCTTAAATAAATAAATAAAGCTCAGAGGCAGGGAAAAAGAAACGTGAAGAATTACCCTGAACCACAAGGCAATTTAGTTGACGGTTCCTGATGCCGTTGGACGCTCAGTGGAGATTGCGATGGTTTGTTGGGAAATGCTGAAGGGTGGGGTGTGTTTGTGTGAGAGAGAGGGGAAGAGGAGGGGGAGTGGGGTCCTGGGTCAGATCCTTCCCTCTGTGCACCATGGAGGAGAGCCCAGCCCTGCAGAGGAGAAGCCACATCTTCTGCACTGTGCTGGCCCAGGAGGATGCTCCTGGGATCTCTGGGCGTTCTGGTGCTGCCTCCATCTCCACTTTTTGCAGGGGGGTCCTTTGGGTCCTCCCTGGGCTGTGGTCACAGCCCCTCAGAGCGTGGATGTGCCCCTCAAGCTGCTCCCTGCTGGCCACAGCGCTGCCCCTCTGCCCTGTCCGTGCTGTGCTGCACCCACTGAGCGCTCGGTGACACATCCCTGCCTGTCACAGCTGTCACTGGGGACACCTGGGGGGGAAATTAATTCCTCCTCATGATCCAAAGCCAACCCTCCTGATGATCCAAAGCCAACCCGGAGCTTTCCCATCTCACTTCTCCTGCAGTGACCACAACTTAACCCTCGCTGTGCCATCGCACCCCCGGGCAGGGAGCAGCATCTCTTGGAGCACCCACATGGCTGTGCCCCAAAATGGCCCTTGTGCCTGTTGCTTGGGGATGATTCTGGGCACTTCACACACGTGGGAGGACCAAAAATGCCCCAGGGGAGAAAAGAAAGAGAGAGAGAGAGAGAGAGAGAGTGTGTGTGTGTGTGTGTGTGTGTGTGTGTGTGTGCGTGCAAACACAGTGAGCTGTCTCGATGTGCGGTTTCCTCTGGTTTCCCACATTGTAGAAGGGGATAATACTGTCATATTAAAGCACTCGGAGATCAGGGGATGAAAAGCAGCGAATAGGACTGAGACAGTCCTGATCAAAGCTCTTTTTTTTTCTCCATCTGTGTTTGTTTCCCCGTGGAAGATAATACTCTGCCTCTTTCTTGTAAATATTTTTTTAAGATCTAAGTAACTCTGTGATAGATAAACAGCCATGCTTCACTCTGAAGGATCTCTGCTGCCTGCTCTAATTGTGTTTGCCAAACCCCTGGCCTGCCTTCAGGAGTGGCTTGGGGAGATGCATTTGAGCCTAGAGGAGAAACTGTGTCCAGAAGCTTTAGGGTGGAAGGGACTGACTTGGAAATCTCCTCCTTTTTTTTTGGGCAGGATCAGGCATCTTTTGAGACCAGTCCTTTCTGCACAGCCCATAGTGCTTGGCACCTAAACCAACCTGAGTGTGGCTGCCCCATCCCTGGAAGTGTTCCAGGCCACCCTGGGTATCCTGATCCAGTGAATGGCATCCCTGCCTATGGCAAGGGGGGTGGAACGAGGTGATCTCTGAGGTCCTTTCCACCCCAAACCATCCTGAGGTTCCACGGCGTGGGCTGTGCAGGGCTCCAGAGCCAGCACTGCACATTGGCACCTCCTTGTTCCCCAGCACAGCCGGGGAAGGACCAGGGTGGGCTCCTGGGCCAGAGCCAAGCAGTGCTTGTGCCAGCCCTGGTGAGGCTGGTTTTGCCAAGGACAGGGTGTTGGATGGGAGCGAGCCGGAATTGTGGGGTAGTGAACTCAAATTTCATCTCTGCCCTCCCCAGGGGAGGTGACAAATGAGCTGGTGGTTGTGCTAAAAGCTTTCCTTTCTCTCTTTAAAGAGGTTGCTGGGAGGAAATGAAGTGACCCACTGACCTCTGTTAATACGCAGCACAAACTAAGCTGGTGCTGCTGGAAGGGAGAGCCCTCAGTGCAGCCCTCTGCCTGCAAGGTGTTTGCTTCCATTGATGTGTCTAATGGGAGCAATTCTCCCACAGCAGCTGCTGAAAATGAAGATATTTAATCATCTCCTAGATCCAAGTGGAACTTTTTGCAGAGAATTTCTTTAAAATCGCCCTTCTCCTTTTCACAGGCAAGTGAAACAGAAAAGAAGCCCAAGTGCGCTTTTTTTCTGTTTTTTTTCCCCCAGTTGTCATATTGTAATGAATCTGAAATGAATGCATGGTTCCTCCCTCCTGGATTTTTTTCAAATGCAGAGCAAATATTTCAATTACCATCTCTGGGGGGGCTAAGAACAAGTAACATATGGCAAAACGTTGCCCTGAGAGGTTGTGGACTGCCCATCCCTGGAAGTGTCCAAGGCCATGCTGGATGGGGCTCTAACCTACCCTAGTGCAAGGTGTCCCTGTCACTGGCAGGTTGGAACAAGGAGAGCTTTAATGTCCCTTCCAGCCCAAACCTTTCTGTGGTCCTGTGGAAGTCCCTGCACAGTTCTGACTCATCCCAGTGTCAGTAACTGCAGACACTGGTTTTTAGCAGCATTTCCCTGCTTGAGCAGTGAGGACCAAGGCAGCCAAACCCCTTCTCCTCTATCCCCTCAGATACCCAAAGTAGCTTAAGGGAGTTAGGTGTCCAGCACCCTCTGAAATGGGAGTTGCTGGGGGGAAAATCTTCAAAAGCATCTTAGTGGCTTAAGCTAAGTCCCTTTGACTCCCAGGGGAACTTAAGCTCTTAAGAAATGTAGGTGCTTTGGAGCATTTCACCCTCTGTGCCTCGTTCCCCTGGGTCCTTGCAGGTTCCTGGCTCAGTCCCAGCTGCAGGAGCTGCACTGGGAAGCTGCTTCTTGCACACACTTGTCAGTTTTATTATTTTTAATAATGCCCTCCCAGACCCCGTGCTCAGTGCTTACAAGCTGCACACATGGCCTTGCTTAGAGCTGGAGATTAGGCAGCACACAAGAATGAATGTCTTACAGGAGCTCTTTTACTGTAAGAATTAATCTTATTCCTGAAATGTGACCGTATCTAGCACAAATCTGACCCCACTGGGGCCCATGGCTTCACTTAATTGCATTCTTTAGCAAGGATTGAGGTCTGTTAGGTGGTTTGCTTGTGTTGCAGGAGATCCTGTGCCAGGGAATTTAGTGAGGGTTTGCAGGTCTGTGGAGCAGCACAGGAAAAGTGCCATTATGTTGGCTTGGCTGGTGCCAGGAGCTTGGCTGGTTGCTCAGAGACAGGCAGGGGTGAGCAAAGCTGCTCCAGAGAGCACAGACAAGGTAAGCTGTGCCCTGAGGAGGGGAGAGGATGGGTGACAGAGCCCTTGGGATGTGAGCTTTTCTCAGAACAATTCCCGCTGGGTTTCAGCCTCGTCATGTGGCAGCTGGGTTCCATCAGGGCGTGTTCTGCACTGGAGGCAGGAGTCCTGCAGGGGATGGGTCTGTTCCCTATTGCCAGGGCCAAGGAGCACAGCAAACTCTGTCCCAGCCTGTCCTCCATATCCGCAGGGAACCAGGTGGGTGCACATCCTGCTGTCCTGAAAATCCCTTATCCGGGGGGGAGACAGCCAGGGATGTACCTGCTCTGAAGGATGAGTTGCTGGATTGGAGCTGACATGTCCTAATATCTCTGCCAGCACTTTCTGTCTCCGTCAAGGGCTCGGGAAGCACATTAGCACCGGAGCGGAAGTGTCACCCTCTGGCATCTCCTTCTCTAATCTTGGAGCTGTTGCTGCATCCCTGGTACCAGACCTTCTCCATCGGAGCCCGTTACATGGCATGAAAAGCCGAGCTGGCTGTGGGAGAGCGGAGCTGCCAGGCTCTTCTCTCTCGAGGAGACAGAACATTTCCCTGGTGTTCAGTTCCCTGCATTCAGCTCCCTCCTGGGGGGACTTTGGGGGAGATCATTGGTCCCGTGTTTGGGGAGCACACGAGGCTCACGGAGATCTTTGGTGGCATTTTTGGCACTGGCGGGGGTGGATATGCTGTTCTGATAAGGAAAAATAAGAGTTTCTGAACTGGTGGCTGAGCCAGCATGGTTTGTTGGATTTTATTTTAATATAGATACCTAAAATAGTTGGGTGGATTCCTGCTCTCTGCAACCCCAGCCTTGCTGGTGGGAATGGGGAGCTGCGTGACTGGAGGAGGAAGAAGGGAGAGCCAAGGAGCTGCAGCGCGGCTCCATTTGCTGTTCTGGCATCGATGCCACATCCCCAGTTTAATTAACAGTTCCCATCACAGCTATTCACGATGTTCCCACTCTCTGCTCGCCTCTGACAGCAACAAAAAAATCCCCAACGCATTGTTGTGCGCCCTGGAACCCTGAGAACCCCGTGTTAGGGCTGGCTGGACCCTCTCTGTGTTGCTCTGTGTCTAGAACAAACATTTGAAGAGATTCCCAGTGATAGGATTCAGATTTTTTTCTCGTTTTTGTACCAGTATTTGTGCTCATTTTCCGTGAGCCAGCACCGAAGCACGGTGGATCTGGGCTAGCACAGAGCACACAGCAGAGGCTTTGTAATCCTCAAAGTGCAAGTCCAAAGCTTCTCTCTGAAAAGTTATTCTTTATGGCTGAGTACATATGGGGACTTCTTGTTTATCCTGGCTTTTCTTTTAATTCTGCACAGTTCAGCCTTGGAGAGTTAATGGGACAGAAAAAGATTAAAATGCCCCTTTACACTCCTGTCCCGATGGTCTCCCACCCTGATGTGTGTCAGAAAGCTTAAACAGCCTTGCTATCCCCTTAGTCCTTTCAAAGCCTTTGATCATTGTACAATATCTCCTACCTGGCTTTCCTCCAAAAGGTGATAAACCCTGGGTTTGATTTCTAATTGGAGTAACGATAGCGAGAAGGAATCTGTCAGATCTGAGAGCATCCTTCCACAGCTCTGGCCCATTATCACGGTGCTCAGTGTCTGGCTGATGGGAAACCTCTGAGCTGCCAACCCTACGAGGAGGTTGTGGCTGCAGCTTTCACTCTATTTTCAGCCCTTCTGGGGCAAATCTCACCTCTGTGACTGAAGGAAGTGTTTACCAGTATTGACACACAGGACTAGGGTGGTGGCTAAGAATACAGCTCCCTTAATGCCATTCCAGCTTTGCACAGGGATCAGGATAAAGCTGTAAGCAGGGAGCTCCATTAGGAGCCAGGAGTTGTCTCCATGGAAATGTGCTGGCAGGGTGAGGGGTGCAGGCGGGTGCTGAGTTCGCTCTCCCCTTCCACAGCCCTGCTGATGTGCTGGTTCTGTCCTGCTGCCATGTTCTGCCACGTCCAGGGCAGAGCTGGTCAGGAGAAAATCTCTCCCATCTCCTTTGGAGGCTGCATTTGCTTGATCCATCAGGATCAGCTGTGGCTCCCCCTGCTCCAGGGATTCTCCCTTCCCGTTTTGTGCAGCTCAGTAACACAGTTCCCCTTTGTGTGGTGCAAGCGGGGAAACTGAGGCACCGAGTGGGGCAGAGGCTCTCGGATGTGCAGAGTCCTGCTGCAATCCCAGCCCTGGGAAAGCTGGATCCCCCCATGGGGCTGTCTGTGCCCATGGAGCCGGGTGGGTGCTTGGTGGCAGCCTGGGGAGGGTGCCCCGGGGTCCCTGCAGGGTCTGTGTGCTGCAGTGGCTGCTCGGGCTCTGCTGCCCCTCAGAGCTGTCCCTTTGTGCCCCACAGGTGCTGACAAGGCTGGGGAGACGCTGCCGTTCCCGCTGAGCCGGAGCCTGCCCGGCTGGGGCCGAAGGCCTTTGCAGAGGATGAGGATCCTTCCCAGCCCTGGGATGTCTTCGCTGGTCTCCCTCGTGAACCTCCTCTCCGTGCTGCTGATGGACTGCCTTGCTGAAAGTGAGTGACTCTGCTCCTTTTTTCACCCTTTTCATCGTTGAAGAAGTGAAGCTCAGTATCTGATCAAGTGTTTCAGTTTCCAACATCCTTAACTTTCCACCAGTGCCTTTCTGTTGTTCCCAGCCCCGCCTTGGAGGGACATGGGGCAGCTGGGTCCTCACAGCCTGCTTTGAGCTTTGGGTTGCCCCCAAGGCTGCCAAAGAGCTGGAGAGAAAGGAGGGAGCTGCCTCACAGCTCTTGTCAGAGCCCTCCTCCCCCTTGTCCTGGCCCCATCTCCACCCAGCTCGCCCATATTGTCCTCTCCTGCTCCTGCCTTTCAGGATCTGTCAGACACTGGTGACTGTTGTCATGTTGCTTTCTGGGGCTGGATTCCAAACAGCTTTTCAAGAAAGAGTATTATGTTTCTCCTTCCCCTGAGTGAACCAGTTCCAGTTCAACACAGTTTTTATCTTTGCAGCCTTTCAATTCCTGCTTTAAAAAATGAAAAGGGGAAGGAAAAAAAAAAAAAAAGTGAAAATCTTCAGCAACTTGAATGTAATGTTCCTTCGACATGAAGGCTGATCGCTTGGGATCAGTGGGGAATAGACTTTTCCAAGCTGATTGAATTATGACTTTTTTTTCCTCCCCAGCAAAGCTGCTTGAAGCTGGTGAGAGGGCTGCTCTGGTCAGCATAGCCCTTGACAGCTTTTAACGTAATCGCTTCGTTATCAGGTTTATTACGATGACGCGGTCGCCGGGGATTGAATGGATCCGCGACCTTTTGTTGCTGGGAGATGTTTTGGGAACGGTGCTTTCTGTCCTCTCTGCAGTAGGCAAGGGGGGATGTATTTGCCCTTGCCGCTCTCCTGAGTTTAGCTGGTTCATGCTTAATCCCTCTTTGCAGAGAGAACACTCATGTGCAGAAAGATAATGTTTTCTTTTATTCTTTTTCGTTTCAAAGCCTGGGAAGTGAGCTGGGCTTCGAGAGGTTCACTGTGGGGTGAAGTGTTGGCTGTGGGTCAGTCTGCACCTCAGATGGCACCACTGGTGTCCATAAAGACATTCCCACAGCTTCAGCCTGAGCTGTCTTGAGTGGCAGCAGCAGTGCAGAGTCTGGCAGCAGGGAACTGCCATGAGCCTTTTGCCCGAGGATTTATCCAGGGTCCTGCTTTGGCATTGGAGCTGATGCTCTTGCAGGGTCTTCGTGAGCACCCAGAGTCGATGGGAGCTGCTTTGTGGGCTCAGGGTGCCTTTGTTGGCTTGTGAAGATGGGCACGGGGAATTTCCATTCCTGGCTCCTTGTGCAGTGGAGTCAGGAGTGGGATACAGTGGAAATCTGGAGTCAGGGCTCCAGGGTCTTATTGTTGCCCCTGGTTTGCTGTTACATGCCTGGCAAAATCAGTCAGTTTGCAAAGCAAACTGCAGCTCTGCAGGCAGGGATGGAGCTCTACAGCCTCTCTGTATAAGCAGAGCCCTGATTCATCCCCAGTGATGCCTGAGTGCCTGTGAAAAGTGGGCTCCATTTGAATTCTGAGTGTACAGCAAGGCCTGTGTGCTCAGGGCACTGCAGAATCAAGGCTTCTCCAAATCATGGCTTTGTGACCTCAGTTCTCTCGTGGGAAGGAGCAAACGTCGTCGGTCCATCATCTTTGGGGTGAGGTTTGCTCAGAGATTGCAGCAGAGCTGGGAGATCCCACATGGTGTCTGACTGCTATGGAGCCCTTTTGGGGAAGTGTGCCCTCAGGAAGGGTTGGTGCTGGTCAGATACAGAACGCACCAGTGGTGTGGCCTGAGCCCGGCTGGAATCTGTCACTGCTCTGCAGACACCTTGCTGCTTGCGGCCGAGTTTCTCTCTCCTGTAGTTCTGCAGTGTCCTTGGATCCTGAACTGTGAGGATTTGTGCTTTTTTTTTCCTCTGGCTGCTCACAGCTGTCCATGCAGGAGCTTTGCAGGTTGGGGCTGCTCTTACCTGCTTGTTGTGCAGATGTTGGGCCAGGTGTTGTGTATCCTCCTGACCTGTGGAGCATGCCAGCACCTCCCTGCCCTGTGCCCTTGGGGATGCTCCCTGATACCAGCTGTTTGAGTTGCTCTGGAGCTGTTGCTCCCTGCCTGGTGAGGATGAGTGGGCAGTGAGTTGGCAGCTCCTGGCTTTGGAGGACTCCTGAGTCCTGGAGAGATCCCATTTTGGCCAGTAGCACCCGAGCTGGTCCGTGCTGCTCCCCACCGAGCCTTGCAAACAGCAAACAGCTTTGTGTGTCACAACTGCAGAGCCTGTGTGAGGAGCTGTCACTCTGTTCTGACAACGTCCTTTCCCATCAGATGGCCCTGGGCTCTGTCACATTCGCGTAATCCCTTGGCCAGCTTCCATTTGGCCGGCGCTCGCCACAGCGCTGACCCCATTTCCTGCCCTAATTCACCCCAGGGGCTGCCCAGGCCCTGCAGCTCCCCAGGCACACGGTGGTGGTGCCCCTCCTGCCATGGAAAGCCCACATTGGAGAGGGAAACACTGGGATCCTGGCTTTTGGAGAGCATCACCCTCCCAGCTTCACAGGGGAGCAAATCCCAGTGCAGCAGAGCCTGGGCTGAGCTGGGATTGCCTCCTCTCCCAGAGCAGCTCTGGAGGAGCTGTGGCCTCTGCAATCAAAAGACCATTAAAATACTTCCCTTGTTTCTGAGGCTAATTGATCTCAGTCAGTGATTTAAATCTTTCTGTGGCAGGAGCATTCTATTTAAAGGAAACTACCATTTAAATTAAAAACCCAAAGCACCGCACTACTTTCTGCCTGCTGTTCCTCCTTGGGAAGCTGGAAAGGACAATAATTGAAAGGTGTGACACAGACATGTTCTTTCTCTTTTTCTTTGGTTGTATATGGACTCTCTTTGTTTCTTCTGTGTGGTCATAGGCAGCCATGGAACTGGAAATTACTGATTCCATTATTATTTTCATGGCATCATAAATGGAAACTATTACCCTTTTGTTAAAGATTCTGCTGTTTGTGTGAGTACCATGACTTGGCATCACTGCAGGGAGTGAGGGGAGGCCTCCCCAGGAGCTGCACAGACAAATGTGGCCCTTGGAGCTGAGAGGAGACCGGGCAGCAGAGACAGATGAGGCCTGGAGATGAGTCTGGGGAGAGGAAGAGTTCCCAAATTGCTGATGGACCTGGGCATAGCACCAAGCCTCTCTGTTTCCTCTTCATGCCCCCAGCCAGAGCCATAAAACCTCAGTGGCAAGCACCCTAAAACATCTCGTTTTGCGTGTGCCCAGAACCAGCCTCTGTTGCTGGGTAGGAGCTGTTCCTGCCCGTGCTGTGCAGGGTGCAGCTGCTTTCAGCCCCAGGGCAGTGGCCAGGTCCCCCTGCCCTCCTGTGCCACCCAGAGGAACAACGGGTGCTCCAAGTGCTCCTCAGTGTCAGATAAAAGCCATTTACTGTATGGAAATGTGGCCATTTTTCTGACTGGAATCAGCATGCTCGCTGTTTTCAAGTGGATTTTTCTCATTGATTAAACCTTTGTGTTTTACAATAGCACTTTGCTAATTGGCACTTTGCATACACAGAAGGCTGGTGTGTAGCTCTCTCCACCCCAGCAAAGATTTAAGAGCAGGGAACATTACTTATTACTTACGTTTCCTTCCTTTTATAAATCATGGTATAGAACCCTTACTAGCACACTCTGAGGTATTACCATAAATAATTAAATCTAAATTGCAATTGACAAAATAAAAGAATAAAGCTCCTTTTATGATGCATTACCCTGGCTTTCTTCCCTTTTAATTGCCCTTGCTCCATCATTAATTTGCAGAACGCAGTAATTCATGGGAGGTGCATGTGAGGGGGGGCTCTCGTGCTCTGTGAGCATCCCTGGGGCCAGCAGAGGCAGCAGCCAGGTTTGTACCATGTGGGACTCACAAAGATGATGGAAAACATGATGGGATGGGAGTGGAGCTCCTCTAGGTCCATGTTCAGGCTGTGTTTCAGGGAGCTGGTGCCTTGGGAAGAGGTGTGTGGCATGGAGGGTGTGTGCTCTGTGCTGCCAGAGGCAGAAGCTGCTGGTTGGCAGCACGGCTTGGCTCACTGAGATCCAGATCCCAGCTACTTACAGGTGTATGTGCCACCTCTACTGAATGGTCCCTGCCATGCTCTCATCCCTGCAGGATCAGCCCCTGCTGCACAGCTCACAGCTTTTAGCTCTGCAGGTCCAGGCTTTGATCTGTTGTTGGCCAAGACAGCAGTTGTCAGATAAGATGGGAGTAAAAATCAAGGAGGCTGCATCTTAGGACTTGATAGGCATGTTAAGTCGACATCAGTGGGAAGGAAATCTCTCCACGGTGGGAGAAAGCTGCTCCAGTTTTAAATGTTTGAGATGGATCCAGGACAGGGCAGCAGCACTGCCCCAAGAGAGGGAAGATGTCGAAGTGTGATGAGGCTGAGTTGTGCCATAGTTTGGGTCATAGACCCTAATTGTTTGTGGACCCCCAAAGTGACAGGGAACCTGCAGGGGCTGAGGAGCCAGGGAGGTTCTGCAGAAAGCCTTTTTCCTTCTTGGTGGGTGGGCTGGAGGGGGAGCAGAATTCGTGAATCGCAGGTGGGAACACAGAGGAGGTTGTGTGGTTGATTGGAGGGTGGTGGAGTTTTCACTTGGAGTTGCACATTGTCCCTGCAGTGGGGGGTGTCTGAAGGAGGAGGCAGCAGCTGAATCCTGGAAGGGCAGAGATCCCTGCTCCCCTGCCCACAGCCACCCTCTGCTCCTCTTCCTCAGGCACCAGTTGCCCTTGCAGTCACCTCCCTGTCCTTGCTCCTGCCCTGCCTTTCCCTTCGCTGCCTTCTCTGCCAGCTCCGATCCAGCCTTGCTGAGGCTTCCGGACACTGAACTGACCTTCACTGTCAGCTTGCTTAAGGTGGGGCTGCCAAAGAGTGATCTTCGGGATCTGCCAAAGAGTGAGCCGAGGGGGCGGGGCTGCCAGAAAGAGATCCATTGGAGTCAACGGGGCTGCCAGAAAGAGATCCATTAGAGTCAACGGGGCTGCCAGAAAGTGATCTATTGAAGTCAATGGGGCTGCCAGAAAGAGATCCCTTAGAGTCAACGGGGCTGCCGGAAAGAGATCAATGGAAGTCAGTAGGGCTGCCAGAAAGTGATCCATTGAAGTCAATGGGGCTGCCAGAAAGAGATCCATTAGGGTCAGCGGGGCTGCCAGAAAGAGATCAATCGAAGTCAATAGGGCTGCCAGAAAGTGATCCATTGAAGTCAATGGGGCTGCCAAATAGTGATCCCGGGGGGCTGCCAGAAAGAGATCTATGGGAGTCAATGGGGCTGCCAAATAGGAATCCTCACCGTATCAAGTGATGTATCTCTTTTCATTTGCTTTTTTTTTTTTTAAGATAACTCAAACTGGAAAATTTGTGTCTTCTGTAGGACCTGGAGAGGAAATAAATCATCTGTTGAAAGAGCTTCCTCATGGGCAGGGGGGCTGTCACTTCCCAGGTCTCAGCTGTGCCCCACACTGTGAATGCTCATTAGATTAATCTCTGCTGAGGAGCACCTGGGGACAGTGGCAGCCACGGGGTTTGGGACCCAGCCATGGGTGTCTCCTGGTGAAGGATCTTTCCCAACCAGAGATTCTTTCTGCTCAGCTTCATTAGATGGTTAAGTTAGGGGAAAAGAGCATCTGTTTGTTGTATAAACAAGTGGCTTGTGTGAAAATGTCATCTGCAGAGGATTGGGATGGAGAAAATGTCTGTCTTTGCTGTACCTGGATGCCGAAACTGGAGTTATTCCTCTGTGTCAGACTTTGCCAGGAAGTGAAGACTTCTTTCTTTATGACTTTTCCCCTTGGTAGTCCTTTTCACACTATCAGTTCTTGCACTTGCTGCCAGGAAGGACAGGATCTTTCCACTGCCTCTCCCTGGCCCTGGGTCACATCAGCTTTTCTTCTGTCTGGCAGGGTCTCTGTGCTTGTGTCTTTCCAAGACCAACTCAATACAAATCTCCTGGGTCACTTAAAGGAA
Organism: Lanius collurio; assembly: GCA_020086605.1. Classification (NCBI taxonomy): domain Eukaryota; kingdom Metazoa; phylum Chordata; class Aves; order Passeriformes; family Laniidae; genus Lanius; species Lanius collurio. Next base: position 414,800 of record JACBWW010000086.1, read on the forward strand.
TCTGTGAGGGTATTCCCACCTTTTTGTGGCCTGGCAAGCCCAATATTATTCTTAGAAGGCAAGCAGGGTGTTTTTCAAGGACGCCTGACCAAGAGGAATGTCGTTCCTCCATGCGTGGGATGGAATCTGGGCTCGAGTTGGCCTGTGAGACACAATCTCCCAAGAACAGTTTTATTTACTCTGTGCCACTCTTCCTCTCCAGTCAAGGATGTTCTCTTGCAACATAATTGGTCCCAGTTCCCACCTTAGAAAGCTGTGATGTTCTGTGCACTGCAGCTGCCTTTAATTTTGGGGGATTGTTAAAGTTCATGAAAATAGTCACGTTTTACACCATCTGCTGTGTGCAAGGAGGTAACCGGGGTATGGGCTGTGGGCCAGGGTGTCGGGAGCATCTTCACTCTGTGACTGCACCTTCCCAACCCTCCTCTTGCTTGCCAAGGCTTGCTTTTTTGACCAAGGGCTTCTCTGGCCGTGTTGTTGTCCGGTGTAATCAGCCCCAGTCTTGGTTTGGTTGTGCCCCTCTGAGTTCTGCTCGTGCAGCCCCTGAACAGCGTGTGGGGTTTGGCAGTGGAGCCGCCTGGCCCACGCAGGGCACAGCCGAGAGCTGCGGGATGGGGCAGCCATCGTGGCTCACCCAGACAAGCACAGGAGAGAGCAGTACAAACGCATTTTGGATGTCTGCTGCTTTGACTTTGAAAGGGGATACTGGGATGAATGATTTACTGCGTTGGCAGGAGGGACTCTGGGCTGACCTGTTTTCACAGAACCGCTGTGTAGAGAACCCGTCCCGTCCTGGTGGCTGCAGACATGAAACGTTCCATGCGAGCGTGGTGGAAACCAGCGCTGCTCGTTTCATCTGCAATGCACAGAGTCATTTCTGTTTCCTTTTGAGGCCGAGAGGAAAAGTAAAGCTTTAAAGAAGGAAAAAAAAAAAAAAATAGGAGGAGCTGCAACTGGTTTAGCATTCTACAAAGTTTCACCGAGTCCTCCAAATCTTTAATTGACTCAGGAGCATAAAATTGAGAAGGGGAGAAAGTGAGAGAGCATGCGAGTGGCGCGAGTGATTTGAATAATTTATTGTCCTTTGAAGTTGCAAGAGAAATTTCAGCTGCCTTGGGGAGTAATTTCTCCCCATTCTGAAAGGGTTTCTCCTTATTTTAAACTCATTCAGAGGATGATAGTTTTGCATTTTCTGCATAATTAATGAGCATAGCTCCCCCCACTCTCACACAACCTCTAAAGAGTGGTGGGGTGATGAAACTTGGTGGTTTTTTTAATTAATAAAGTCAAATTAATTTGACTGTGTCCTCATCCTCCCTCACCTCCGTTGGAATCCATGGATTTATTCATAAATTAGTCTGAGCATGCTGCTAGGAGTGCCAACACTTACAAATCTTTAGCCTGGACTTTGATTTGTTTGGATGAATTTCTGAAAAGATGGTGTAGGGTTTTTTTCAGCTCAGCTCTTAAAGATCACCTTGAGACTGGCTCCAGTGATCTCCCAGAGAGGCAGGAAGATCCTCCAGCTCTCTTTTCCCTTTGTCTGTGTAGGGAGGATCTGCTTGATTTTGAGCAGGTTTGTATGTTTTTTTTTCTGTATGGGTGCTATGATACACCCCTTTTCTTCTAAGATCTGCTAATTGTGATTAATTTCAGTAGCTGCCACTTGAGGCAATGAAAGGGAGAGGGATCTTTTTCCTGGAGCCTGGAAGAGCTGAAGGACAGCCTCCTGGTAAGAAGCCATCCCTTGACAGGTGTCAAACATGAGCAGGAACCTGTCCTACTCCAAAGAAGCTCACCTTCCTCAATTGCTGTCTTTGATAGAAGAATTTAAGGTGTCGCTGATGCTTTTCCATGTTTCCATTTCTCATTCACATCTTGTGCTGTTTTTCTGGCTCACTGAGTCTCTCGTTGTCCCAAAGCTGAATTCATCACATTCCCACTGCTGTCAGTTCTCAGCACTGTTGTCGAATTCTCCTTTTTTTATTGTTCTTTTGTGTTGATGTTCCCACTACAAATCTGAATGATGAGTAGTGTGGCTCAGAGACAGAAATTGTAATGACTCGTGTGGTAGGAGTCGAAGTTCATCACTGTTAGAGGTTGTGCTCATCCATTAGTCACAGCTTTACTGGGTTTTGGTTTCTCGTTTTCATCATCTCCCATCCTGAGCTCCCTCGACATCCCAGTTTCAATAAGTATGCAGGGTCATGATACTCTGTTTAGACCCAGGTGTTTCAAGCTTGTAAATCCAGAATCTCCTTTTGTTCCATGGAAAATGTGGGCTGAAGTCTCCTACCAGAGGTTGGATAGGAATGGCGTAACAATATTTTGAAAACACCCCAAATTCTGTGCTCTAGGAATTGCACCTTACCCTGTTCCTGTAGAGCAGGAGTCTCCTCCTCTTGCCTGAAGGAAAGAAGCAGTAAGTGGAAGCAATACAGCTTTTATTTACAGAGTGAGAGAGCAGAGCTCCCTCAGACATGTTTTATTTACCTGGTGTGCTTTTCATCCCCAGAAGATCCCTGCATGCACGTGTGAGCTGGCAGATCTGCCTGGGGTCACCCATCTCGTGGTGCCGTGCTTGCAGCACTGCAGCCCCTCTCAAGCTGCTGATGCAGGGCAGGGCTTCCCTGTGTGTTTGCAGCGTGCCAAGCCCTGGCTGGTATCACTGGCCCAGGGAGTGCAGCTGATCTCCCTGGTCACATCCCTGGGCTCTGCGCTTCCTCAGGAGGACCACGAGCTGCAGGAGCTTGCAGCAGTTTGTTCTCCCCTTGCTGCTGAACCTGCTGTCCCTTTGCAGTGGCACAGGACCACGGCTGGGCTGGATTAAGATGGCATTGCCCCCTGGGAGCTGGATCTGGGCTCGTTAAGCTTTTGCTTCTTGCAGGCTTGTCCCGTAGGAAATGGTTTTCCGTGTTCTGGTATCCCCTGTGGACTCTGGTTCTTTAATGACTCAAACAGAGCAGTGGAAGTTGAGCAAAGAGCCAAATCCTTTTTAGCTGGGTCTTTTCTAGGTAGGTGGTGAATCAGGCTGCTCCAGGATGCCAATATGGATGACATGGCTGGAGTAGAAGCTGTCTTAGCGATATGGCAAGGGCAGGAAGAGCTCCCTGCCTGAAGCTTCTGCTTACAAACAACCTGGGATTGCTGTCACTGATGGACAAGGGGAGCTCATTAAGTTGCCAGGACAGCTCCTTGTGTCTCTGGCTCTGCTCTGGGTTGTTATGCCTTGTTATGGGACTTGTGGACAGATGTGGAATGTGACGCTGATGGGGAGCACTCGTGTACCCCCAGGGTCCTGGCTGGCCGCGTTGCTGTGCTCCCATGCTTGCTGGAGCTTCCTGGCTGATCCCCAGGCTGCCATCCTCCATTACAGCAGTGCTTGTCTCCTGCAGCTCCTGCTGCTCACAAGCAGCAGTGTTTTCCTTGTAGTGCCAGAAGGTGAAGGAGAATCCTGGACAGAGGTCCACCTGCATTCCCACCAAATTGCTCCTCGGCCCTCAGGTTGGTCAGTGCCAGGAGGGGGTGGAAGCAGAGGCCAGCAGTTGGGGCACCTGCCGTGCTCAGCATCAGGATGGGTGAGGGAAGAGAGGTGGGGAAGCTGAGGCGTGGGAGGAGGATCTTTGTGGAACGGCCACACATCTCCCAGTCCTGTCCCATCAAGCAGTTTGCACCCTGTGTGTGTGTATCACCACACATGCCCTGTGCCCTTGCATAAATCACAGCTGGGGGAATGTTTTCCTGGGCTGTATCAAGGTGCCAGTCACTGGAGCTGAGACTCATCCTCCTTGCCAAGGAGAGAGGTGCATCCTTTCCATGCATAGGGATGTGCGAGGTAGCCTGGAGGGGTCCTGTTGAAACGGGATGTCTTCATCCCAGCTGCTGCTCCCATGTGATAAGGAATGGCCCCATCCCTGAAAACCAGCAGTTTAAATAGACCAGAAGGAGGGATTATGCTTCCCCTCCAGCAGGCAGGATAACATGGTTTTTCTCACCTTGGATGTCAGAAGTAGGAACAGATTTTTGGTAGCCTCAGTTTCCTCCTGCCTCAGTGCTGCAGGCTTGTACCTCCCCTGCGCAGGGTCTGGATCCCGGTGCACTGCAAATAGGAGCTTGAAGGCTGTGTGGATGTGCCAAATCCCCAAATTGCCATCCTCATGGTGAGAACAGCTTGGCATGTGCTGGCTAGGAAGGGTCTGCTGCCTCATCCCAGCCAAGGGGACAGGGGGAGCTGGCACAGCTTGGGGTTGTTGGACATGCAGTGTAGTGAAGGTGATTTAATGAGTTCTTCATCTTCCTCACCCATTTTTCTGTGCATGTTAACTCCTGTGCTGGTGCCACCTTTCACTGCTGTCCTTCCTCCTCGGGGGCCTTGCAGGAAAGTCCTGGAGAGGGGGTAATCCTCCAAGTGACATTCCCCTTGTCTGCAGGGGAACAGGATGCATCCTGTGGTAGCCCAGCTTTTCTGAGTCAGGTCAGGACTTTGGTGGCTCAGCAGCATGGGAATAGCCAGGTGGAAGTATTTCACTTCTATAAAAAAACATCCTCGATCTTTTTTTACCCTCCTTTGCCCAACCTTGCCAGTCCCGTCTCCCTGAAGGGAGCCAAGAGCTGCTGACAGTAAAAGGAAGTCTCCGTCTGAAGCCTATAATTATCCTGTCTGCCTTCCCAGAAAAGGCCAGTTGGGGAGCGAGCGTGCTCCTGTTCCCCGGACCAGCCCTGCCTTCTCCTGCCTCCCCAATTACTGCTTAATGGACTTTTTATGATGATAAGACGACTGGGTTGGGGAGAAGTTATTGATGGGGAAATGGAATATAATTCACTCCCTGTTTTCTTGTTCTGTCAGAAAACACTCATTTTAATTTTATTTGTGAGGCACTGAGAAACAGCCCTCAGAAAGAAAGAGTGCAAAATCTGTCAGCAAAACCCTGGATTTCACGGGGTCCAGAGTCTCTGCAGGCCCTCTCCAAGGGGTGTCCTCACTCCTGTGGAGTTGTCTGCATAGAGACTCCTCTCCAGTCCTTCTGCCAGTTTGCAGCTTTCTCACTTGTCCTGAAGGAAAATGTAAATTCTAGAGCTGTCTTCCTTGCTCTACCCCTCTCCTCCAGCTCCCCCGCTCCCTAATGCCGCTGCTTTGGAATACGGACCCATTCCAAACAGCGCATCCTTGCTCCCCACTCTCCATCTGTCTCAAATTTGGCTGCTCTCTCCTGTTTTCATCTGCTCTGTGGTTTGTCTCCTCCATCTAATCTTCACTTCCTTGCTCTGGCTCTGAACACCTCCCTCCTCTCCAGCTTGCTTCAGTTCTCTTGCACCGAATCATGGAATATCCTGACTTGGAAGGGGCCCACAAGGATCATCAAAGTCCAACTCCTGGCCTGGCACACGAATCCCAAGAATCCCTGTGCCATTTTCCCTGCTGATCTCTTCTCATTGCCGCTGATTCTCCCATCCTTTCTACCTTCTGCTCCCCATTTCATCTCCCCGTTCCCTGGGGTGTCAGAGCTGCCCCTCTGGCTGTCCCTGTCCCTCGCTGCTCCGCTCTCTCGTCCCCGTCCTCCCACACAGGGCATGGATCTCTGTGTGCAGGCACACCACAGTGGCACCTGAGTGTAAAACTGCTTCCTAAAGCAGCAGACAAGCTCTGGGAGCCTGGCTGGACCCCAGTCCTGCGTTCCTGGAGAGGAGTTGAAAGCACAACTGCCCAGGGCTGTGGCTGGGGAGTGCCTTGGGCTCGTTCTCTGACTGGGAGTCCATCAGCAGCTGTGGAAAAGGGAGATAGAGTTTCACTAGACCAGCAGAAAGGTCCAGCCCAGAGACCAAAGGGAAGAGGGAGGAGGAAGAGAAGAGGGCATTTAATTCTGTGCATGGCAGTGGGGAGGCCGTTGGATTCCTTCCAGATTGCTCTGGAAATTAGCAGGAGGTGAGAAGTAACAGAGAGAGACGCCTTGTTCCAGCTGATATGACTCGGTCATTGGGAAATTCCAAAAGCTTATGTCTAGCTTTCAATTTTCATCTTCTCACCCCAAGAAACACCTGTTGGGGAAGGTCTCTGAGTTCTCTCTCGTGATGATTTTGTGGTTATTTTGTTTGCGTCTCAGCTTTCTGAGGCTGCAGCTGTGCTCGGTGCCACCCGGGGTGCTGAGTGTCGAGCAGGTCTGTTCCCAGACCATCCCCTGCTCCAAACTGCGTGTGGTGTCTAGACCAAGACAGACAGGCAGGTGTGAGAGATGAGGGTTGTCACCTCCCCGCTACGTGTGGCAGCCGGAGGTGTGGGATGTGCGAATACCCAAGGTCAGCTGAGTTTGCACCAGAGCCAGAGATCTGAATCCCAATTATGGGAATGATCTGGAGCCTGGAAGAGCACACTGGGGTGTGCAACTAAAAGCAAAATAACATTGCCCATGAGTGGCTTCCTCTCATCTTTTACCTTTGTTCTCAAAAGTGGAGGTGCACGTGTGTGTGTGTGTGTCTGCACAGAAAGGGGAATTTCCTTCTGCTGAATGTTTTTGAGCGAGGATAAATGTTGTCACTGCCTCTCCTGGAGCATGGGTACACTCCCAGTGGGCAGCTCTGTGGGGGAATGTTGGGCTCAGCACCACGGGGCCATTGGTTGAAGGTCAAATGGGAACAACGAGCACAAGGACGGCTGTGCTTGTGTGTAGGGAAACTCATAAAGTGGCCAAGTGGCAGGAAAATGGCCTTCCTGCTGTGCCCTTGCTGCAGCTTCAGCTTCTGTGGCCCTCTGGGGGACAGTGGAGAGCCTGCTCCTTCCCCGGTGGGGGGGATAATGATGGTTAGTCACCGGCGAGGGAGGAGCTGCAGCTTTGTGTGGGTCGTGGGGACGGGTGCGTGGGCTTCCACAGAGCTGCCAGCAGGCACCAGGGGCTCAGAAAATGGGAAAAAAACCTTCTAAAATACATGTTTTGTGGCTGCCTTTCTTTTGTCTCCGTGGATTGCTGCCGCTGTGGGCGAGGGGCCCTTTCAGGCAGGCTCCTGCTGCTCCGCGCTGGGGCCGGATGGAGGAACAAGTGGGTTTGTCTTTATTTGCTGCCCATTGTTGAGGTGCTTTCCTGGGGGTGGCAGGAGCAGGGGGCAGAAAGTGAAACACGGAGGTGAGTTTTGTCATCTGCAGCCAGCAGCTGGTCCCTGCTGTGGGGCTGGAGATGAGGGGAGGGAGCTGGAAGGGGGGTCGGAGGATGCAGAGGCACCTCTGCAGCCCCCTCAGGGAGAGCCTGGGGGCAGAGGGACAGTGTCACACACACTGCAGTGTGTGTGGTCAGCCACCATCCTCCAGCCTTTTCCTTGACACCTGTGGGGCCAGACTGTGGACAGTGAGTGGAAGGGGACACGTCCCCATCTGTGTAGGAGCAGCTTTCTACCTTGGACTGCCCCAAAGCTGGCAGGTGGAGCCCAGGAGGGAGCAGCAGTTTTGGGGTGCTGAGGAGAAAGCTGCTCCCACCCCGTGGTGTGTCAGGGAGGCTCAGTTCCTCCCCAGCCTCCTGTTCCCTCCACCACCCACCCACAGTGCTGCAGGAGAGCGGCCGGCTCCGTCCGGGCTTGGGGAGAGCAGGCAGGGACGTGGTGCACGTCCATAACTGGCTTTTTCTTCTTCTCCCCCTGCTCCCGTCAGCTGTCAGCTCAGATATGTGAAGCTCATTTGTTCTCCTGGCTCTCTCCCACCCCTCAAAGCACCTCTGGGTTCTCCATGCCTCTCTCTGTCTTTGGCTTTTGATGTTTCAGACAGGCATATGGTGGCCGGCCTGTCTCCCTCGCTGCTCGTCCATCAGCCCCTATTCACCATGGCAGCCCTTCCTGAGGGACATTTGGGTTTAAAGGCTGAGATGTCCCCTCCTTTTCCCCATTCCTGCATCTCTCCAGCTTTCCTGCTGCAAAGCCTTTCAGCCTGTTGTGTCATCTGTGTATCGTTAGCAGGGAGACGTTGGGGTGGTTTTTACATGACTGTGTTGGAAGAACTTTTCCTGCTTTGGTGTCACATGGAAGAGGGAAGGAGGAGAGGGGAGAGGAGGCAGCAGCATCTTCATCTTTGGTGAGGAGCTGCCTGGGTGTGCAGCCCTCACCCGTGGGCTGGGGGATGAGTAGGAGACCCCCTACACCCTTCTCACCTGGCAGCCTCATCCCAAAGTCTGCGTTAGAATCCCAAAATCCCAGCAGCTCGTGCCCATTGTGTCCCTTCAGAGCAGGTGCTGCCCGTGGCTCCCAAGCCTGTGACTTGGGAAGGGAATCCTTTGGGAGCTGGTCATGTGTGGGGATGGGAGGGCGAGCGCGGGGCCCCGGGGCAGGAGCGGTCTGGGGTGGCCAGGCGAGGCTGGAGGCTGGACAGGAGTGTGCTGGTGGAGCTGCAGAGGACGGGATGCAGGGGGAATCTCTCTCTCTTCCCTGCAGTCCGTGGCAGCTCTCCAGCCTGGCGCTTGTTGCTTTTGGGAAGTGCGTGGGCGGTGGGCAGGAGTGAAAGCTTCGGTTTGACTTGATGGCTTTCCATTAAGCTGCAGAGCAGGATCACAGGTACACAGCAGCCATCCGGTCTTTTCAACCTTCCCTCTGGAGACCCAGACCCCGCAGGAAGCCTCTTGTAGTAGGAAGATTCTTTTAAGCTCCAGATTTTTCCATTCCTATTTCGATACTGCACAAAAAATAGGTTTTTCTACTTTGCAAGCAGAGAAAGGGGGAAATCTCTGTGACCGCTGGACTGATAGAACTAAGACTCAGCCTTTCCAAACCTGACTTGTTCTCAGCTATCCATGAGGGAAGGCTGGTGAACTGATATAAAATCCCCTGAACTGTCAGTATGTTGTCTGGAAAATGTGTTTCTTCGATTTTTATTTATTTATTGATTTAAAGCCATGGTCCTGCAATCTTGGCAAATGAGGGGAAACACCTCGGGCCCTCTGCGTGGGCTGAGGGTGCTTCACAAGGCACCTTTGGAGGCTTCCAGAGCCGTTTGCAGAGCCAGAGGCTCAGTTCTAAGCATGTGTTTCCCTTCAAGGTGGACCTGGCATGGCAGAGCTGTGGCAGCCCCACGCAGCACAGAGGCACTGGCTCCAGCTTGGGCTCGTCAGCACCTTGGATCACCAGCACGGTGCCCGTGGTGGCCCTGGCTCTCTCCTCCCCAGAGGGGTTGCTCAGTGCTCAGCGTGGGCTGGTGACAAGTACTGCAGTGACTGGGGGCGCAGAGATTGAGAGCACGAGGGGGGAGGAAACAAATCTTCAGCTCAGAGGCTTGGGCAATTTTCAAATCAACAATTTAGCTCTGATTTTCACCCATTTTCCAAGTGAGTAGTAAAATCTAGTAGGTTGGGTGGTAGGGATTTTTGTTTGGCTCCTTGTGTGAGTCCCTTGTAGGCAGCTGGGAGCTGCAGGGAGCTCTCTGTGCACAGACAGCTCAGCTTCCCCATCGCCCCACACTGAGGCAACACCGGACCCCAAAGGGGATGCTGAGCAATGACTCCAAATTCACTGTTCTTTGGAGCACCATCCCTTTCTTCAGGACAGAAATAGAACCTTGTTTTTCTCCTCGGCTGAGCTCTCATCATACAGCCTGCACCCATTTAAATGTATACGTGACATTAAGGTTTATTAGGGGCTTTTATTTTAGGAAATGAACTTGCATCAATAAAATGTTCTTAAAAGCCCTGGATGTTTTTAGCTGTACCTTCAGAATTGACTTCTGCAAACTCTTCAGATATTGAGCGGAGGTGAAGGGAGGAAGGAAGTCAGGGGCAGAGTGAGCATTTATATTTTAGCCTGGAGCAGAGTTTGGTTTTACCTTTCTCAGATGGAAGACAGATCCCCCAGTGCCAGTTCCTCCAGTGGGACTTGCTTGATAACCTTTAGCTGTAACATTGCAAAGAAGACTCTGACCTCTAAATATAGATTTGGGTATTTATAAATGCAGTGCTTTGTACACACAGCATTCGGTGGGACGTAAACAGCTCCAGCAAATTGTATTTACCTCCAGCATGGAAACAAAAGCTTGATTGCATCACATGAGCTTGCTCAGTGCCTTTTATTTATATACTGCTGGCCACGTCAGGCAGGGAAGGGGAGAAGGCTTCTTTTTGTCTTTTGACCCCTAAAAGACCCTGGAGACTTCTCCCCAGCTACCATTTGCCCTCCTGTCAAGCCCTGTGGGAGGCTGTTTGCATCTTATTTTATAGACTCTTGAGTATGAACAGATAAATACACACATTTCAGAGTCACATGCTCTGCTTTTCTCAAGAAAACAGACGGCAGCTTTATGATCTGAGTGATTTTATTTGAACACAGCTGTGGCCTCGTGATTTAAATATTTCAATAAATTTTAAGCTAACTAGATGAGAGGAAACTGCAAGGAAAACAGGTTAGAGCACGGAAGGAGGATTCCCAGTGGGCGGGGGCAATATGGGCTCTGCACAAACGCTCCTGGCCTGGCTCCTCTCTTGAGCAGCCCCTTGACACCTTCCCATGTCAGAAAGCCCATCCCAGCCTCCTGCCATCCTTGCAGAGGTGCCCTGAAGGCAGTGGGATGTTGATGGAGATCAGTGGAGAGGCTGAGGGAGAGGTACTCTGAGCTCAGGAGTGGTTCTTTGAGCCCGTGTGTGTGTTCAGGCATCGCTGCACCTTGGAGCTGCTGGGTGTGAGCAGAGTTTGAAGGAGATTGTGGCTTCTTCCTGGAGCAGCATGAACTCGTGTTTTTCCTGGGAGTCTTGTGCTGAGCAGCGGGGAAGGGGAGCTGCAGGAGCAGCCTGGGCTCTGCTCTTGGGTTTGACATCTGGGTTGTTCTGAGCTGATCACAGCTCTGGCTTGTGGGCTGTGTCCCATCAGGTTGCCTGTTCCGAGGGATCCATGCAAATGTCCCCGTGAGGGCCACGGGAAGGACTTGAGGGTGGCAGCAGAGGTGCCACAAGCCAAGGGGATTTCACATCCTAAAGGCACTGGCACCAGCCTCTTTCACACCATTGTCCCCCCCATGTCTGTGTGCCAATTCCTGCTCCATCTATTTCAGGGTCCTTCCCCCACCTTCTCCCCTTCCTTGGCCATATTTCTATAAATCTCCCCCGTTCCTTGGTCATCTCCAAGGAGCTGGGAAGTGCAATTCACTGTTTCTAAGTGCTGTTTTCAGCTCTACCAGCTTTGGGTGATGCTCATTAGATGGGTTTTGCAAGGGCAATTTCCCCTGTACAAAACAATTTAAAAGTCCACTTTTCAGCAGTAAAAGAGGCTTTGCAACATTGAAGTCTCTTTGTAGGATCAGGCCCTTAATCATTTTCTGCTGGAGCTACTTCATATGTAAAGTGAAGGTAAAGGCTGTTCTGAAAAAGGCCAAGAGGTTTAATTTCACCTGGGATCATTAGGAACAGCAGCAACAACGCTGCTGCTAATTACAAACCATGTTTATTAGAGTTTGTCTTTGTCACTGCCAGTGATGATATTTCTTTTTTTGTCCTAAAGGTCCCCCTGTGTTCATCAAAAAGCCTGTGGACCAAATCGGTGTGTCGGGAGGGGTGGCCTCCTTCGTGTGCCAAGCCACTGGAGACCCAAAGCCAAGGGTCACCTGGAACAAGAAAGGGAAGAAAGTGAACTCTCAGAGGTTTGAGGTGAGACATGTCCTTCAAATCTGGTGTCTGTGTGAAGAGAGAGACTGACACAAAGCAGCCCTTGTTCCTCTTTGGCCACTCTCAGACCTGATAATAAAGGGAAATTTGGAAGGGGAGGAGTTTTAACAGCAGGAGGAGTGAAATGCAAGCTCTTGGCCATGTCAACAGCTGGGTTTGTTCCAAAGCAAGAGGAAACTTGGCTCAATTATGTTATTGAAGTTTTTTATTTTGTTTTGTTGGTTTTTTTCTCTTCCTGGGATATAATATAACTTCCTGCCTTCCTAAGAAACCCCAGCTAAGCTGGTGGTACTTCAGCTCTGTAAATGTAGCTTTCCTACCCATCCATGGCTCAGCATTTTAATCCTGGGACAGTCTGGAGTAAACATTGCAGTTGTTGGCAACCAGACCCAAGCCACTGGCATTGTTTAGATAGAAATGAGAGCAGAGGAACAAGGGCTGGGAGGTCATTCTGTGGAATTTGCTGTGGGACTCAGCCCTGCCAGGCAGCTGTGTGCTGAGAGGAGCTTTTGTGGTGTCAGCTGCCCCTGCAGATGGAGGAGCAAAGCGGGGGTTCATTTTTATTTTGTTTTTCTTTGGGCTATTTCATCCTCCTTCATCCCAGCTGAACACCCACCCCACACCCCATCACTGGGGCTCGTTCTTTCAGAGCCTTTGAGATGCACATTGGGGGTGTGGTGGGTCAGTGGTCCCTGGCATGGTTTGGCCGTGACAGCTTTGTCACCTTGAGGTCAGTGGAGAGCCAGGCTGACCATGTTGGTGACGTGTGGGAGCTGAGAGGCAGCTGCTGGAGGGTTTGCAGTGGGTGTGTGCTTGTGTCTGGTGTCTCTTTAGAGGCAGGAATGAAGCTTGGCCTCAGAACCCAAGGACACTCACTGTGTCTCTTTGCCTCTATCCCCAGACCATTGAATTTGATGAAAGTGCAGGTGCTGTTTTGAGGATCCAGCCCCTCCGGACTCCCCGGGACGAGAACATTTATGAATGTGTTGCTCAGAACCCTCATGGGGAGGTCACTGTCCACGCCAAGCTCACCGTCCTCCGAGGTAAAGAACCTGGGCACTGTCACAGGGGAAGGGGCCCTTCAGCTGGGTGGGAAGGCTGTTCAAAATTCATGGCTAAGCCACAAAGTCCTCCTGGGTTTGGTTTGGTTTGTTCTGACCTGACAGATCTGTTTGCTGTTCTTAGCCCAGAAAGACAGAACTGCTCTGTGAGAAACAGCTAAAACTGCACCACTTCAGGAGGTTTGACTGAACCCCAGGTGTGCTGGGCTTCCTTCCAGCCTGAATTATCCTATGACTCTTACGGTCTTTCTCCCCTCCAAAAATTCCTTTCCTGGGTTTAGGAGCAGGACCAGGAGCTCCCCATTATGCACACAGGAATGTGGCTCCAGGAAAACCACTGAGGAATCACTCAATGGGCTGGTGTTAAGATGGTGATGGATCTGCAATGGGTTTTCACACAGTTGGTAGCAGTGCAAACACACTTTCCTGTGCAGGATACCTATTGTCCCTTTCTGGGCTTCTCTTCCCAGAGGTCCTTTGCTCTGTGCACTCTCCAGGAAAACAATTCCCTTCTCCATTTTGTTCTGGTTCTTTTTTCCACTTGTCCCCGTTACAGAGGATGTTTACATGGATGCCTCCCTCATGTCATCTGTTTGAAATATGCTCTCTGAACTGGATGTGGGGGAGGGAACAATATGCTGCTGCTCTGGATGCCTCTGGATGTTTGCTATTATTACCCTGGAGATCCCTAAAATCACTGTGTGAAGGGCTGAGCAAGTCTGGGTGCTAGAACTGACCCATTTTAGGGTTTGGAGCACCCATCAGTGCTGTCCTCTGTTCAAACCACAGGGCAGTGTAGGTGATCCTGGTGGGGTGGTGGAAAACTGCCTGAGAGCTCCTGAGGGGAATTCAGCTTGGCTATGGGTGAAGCCATGGGTGTTTGAGCAGCACTGGCAGTGAAAGCCCTTCTCCCTGCAGTGAACATGGCTAACAACAATTTCAGGAGCTCCACAGGGACAAGGGGTAGCTCTGCCTATGGACCAGTTGCTTTTCCTTCAGCAGTTCCAGCATTCCCTCCAGGAACAGCATTAATCCTCTTCTTTGAACAGGCAGCGAGCACGTCCTTCATGGTGCAGAGCAAAACTGGCGTGTGACTTCCCAAAGTCCAGCAGGGAATTAACACCAGACATAAAGGGCACAAGGCAAAGCCCCCAGCCTCCCTTTTTAGCTGGGAATATCCCTGCTGTAGGCTCTGTGCTGTCAGGATTTTGGCTGCCTGGGAGCGTGGGGGCCTGTGGTCCAGTCATGCCTGACAGATTTGTGTAGGTGACTTAGATGTCTGTGCAGCTCCTGTGCCTGGCATGGCATTTAACCTTCTGTTGGAGAAACGTGGTGGGATGGAGCTGTCAGGAGCTTGGAATGGCACAGTGTGACAGGAGTGTGTCTGACTGTGGTTATCCCAGAGGGTGGGAGCCTTATTCTTCACACTTATTCCCATGTATTCCTCTGGAGCTGTGACAGTTTGGGAGAAGGGCCCCTGCAGTCATATTTGAAGTTTGTACCCCTTGAATTTAGCAGTGGCAAGGGAAGGTTGTCCTCCAGCTGCCTTCAGTGGTTTTAGTGCACTGTCCACCAAAAGTGAGCTGCAGTGTGTGGGATCCTTTTATCACTGAATCATCAAGGCTGGAAAGACCTGCAGGGTCACCAAGTCCAACCTTTGACCCATCCCCACCTTATCCCCAGCCCAGAGCACTGAGTGCCACCTCCACTTGTTCCTGGGACACTTTCAGGGATGGAGACTCCACCACCTCCCTGGGCAGCCTGACCACACTTTCTGTGAAGAAATTCCTCCTGATGTCCAACCTGAGCCTCCCCTGGTGCAGCCTGAGGCCATTTCCTGCTCCTGTCTCTGGTTGCCTGGGAGCAGAGCCCGACCCCCACCTGGCCCCAGCCTCCTGTCAGGGAGTTGTAGAGACTGAAATAGGACTGAACTGAGCTCAGGGACCGTCCTGAGGGAGCAGGGCTCTTTGTACGTGCCTCTGTGCAGCTCTTCTGGGATCAGCATCATCCACGTCAGCCAGAGACAGCTGACAGCACAGGGGCTGCATCTTCCCACTGCCTGACTAATTCCACCCTTTGCTGATCCCACCAGAACATTCTGACTGTGGCTGTGCTCTCATGGCTCCCCTGCTCTGTTTGCCTGGTGGGACCTGGTTTGGAGTCTCCTGGAGCACTGGGGGTGCCCGTTTGTGGAACTTGAGGGAGCAGGAATTACCTGCAGGGTGGGCCAAGATGATGTTGAAGAGCATCATGGAAACTGATTTTGTAGCGTATCCTCCCCCTCCCTGCTCAGCTGGAGTTACTCCATCCTTCACCATCCCTTAGCTCTCACACAGCAGAGTTTGTCTCCTCTTTATCCGTGTTTTTAGGTGCTGGGAAAGTTAAAAGCACTGAGCCAAATGCACTCATCTGCACAATGACAAAGTGAGCATGTTGGCATCTACTCCTCTCCTGTTCCTCCCCTCTTCTGCACTCACCCACTCTCCTGTTTGTCTTTTCTCTCCCTGCTCAGCCTCCTCCTCCTCTGTGTCTCTGCTCTCACTTGCAGAACTGATGCTGAGCAGAGAGAGGGGGCTGCTCCACGGCTGCTCCACAGCCTGGAGACGGATGGGAGCTGTCATTGGCAGAACCTGTTACCTTGGCACACTCTGGAAGGTGGAAACCTGGGCCCAGCTGCTGCAAACTGCACAGGGGCTCTGGGGTAGCTGTGCAGCCTGTTGCCTGTGCTGCTGTGACCCCAGACATGCCTGTGTGTACTTCATGCACCAGCATTGCAGCCTTTCCTCAGCACCAGTGGGGTCTCCTAACAGCGAGAAACACAGAAAATATTTCCTCTTTTCAGAAGAGAAAACAGTACATTCTTCCTTACTAGATGCAGCTGCTGAAGGGATTGAGCATAAACCCCTCTTGCTTATGCACATTACTCCTGGATCAGACCCTGGTAGGAACCCACATGTCTTCACTTAAAAACAGGAAACTGCAGGAGAGGAAACTGTTGGGAGCTTCTGAGAAGCAGAGCTGTGATGGACACTGTTAAACTCACACGGTGCCTTCACACCAGCTCTGCTGGCTTGTTTGTCCTTCCTGCTCTGCTTCTCCAGGGATCCCACTTTGGTAGGGCTGTGGAGACTGGCTGTTCTTTCCACAGCTGGCTAGACACAGTGCCTGCAAGCCTGACTCCTGCAGAGTTCAAAGAAAAAGAAAGCAAGCAGATTTGGGAAGCATTTTCCAGTTGTTTCTGACTCCAGCTGCTGTAATTTTTCATTATAACTTAGGCAGGAGGGAAGGTGGTTGGCACAGGCAACCCAGCTCCCAGTTGGTATAGATTCTCTGAGCTCCCCACTCCCAAGAAAGATATTCATGGCTGTATCTGTATCTCTTGGGATAGATACAGACAGATAGAGAGGGTGTGGACTCCCCATCCCTGGAAGTGCCCAAGGCCAGGCTGGATCACCCTGGGATGGTGGAAGGTGTCCCTGCCCATGGCAGGGGTGGAATGAGATGGGCTTTAAGGTCCCTTCTGTCCCAAACCATTCTGGGATTCTGTCTGTATCTGTCTGTACCTACATTTATATCTCTATCATCTCTGTCCATATTATGATGATTATTATTACTTCCTGTGTGCATATTATCCTTTCCCTCCATTTCTTCAGTAGCCTGAGAGAGACTCTGGTGCTGTAAAGGGTTGTCCTGTGCTGCCAGAGCTGAGTGGGCTCACGGGACAGGGACCCTTCTCAGCCCCAGGAGGCAGGGGCTGCATTTCAGACAAGGACCAGACTGGCTCAGTTCTTTGCTCTCTGGAAGCTGATGGGGGGAGTTCTGTGGAGGTGTCTCCTGTGAGTCCTTAGTAAATGCAGCATAAAAACCAGGGATTAGTCCAGTTCAATGTGAGGGAACAGAATTCTCTGTGCCCTGATGCAGCCCTCACTGCATCCTGGGCAGTGCTGTCTGTTCCTGGGGGTTGCTGCCCTCCAGAGCACTGGGGACAAGGGGCTGTGGGACCTGCAGGGGCTGTGGGACCTGCTGGGGCTGTGGGACCTGCAGGNCAGCATCCAAATCTCCAGAGGAGAGTGAAAAATCCCTCTTCCCTTCAGAGCATCCTCGCAGCTTTCTGCACCAGCTCCATGGCACGTCTGCTCACGCTCACACCCTCCTCCTCCTCTTAATTATTAAACAACTGTGCACACCCTGCGGGAAAAAGAGCAGCAGCAACACCCGCTTTATCTTCCTTAATCATCTTCATTTCCAGCACAGCTAATTAGCTAAACCCAGAGCTGCCACCTTCCAGAGTGACAGGGGGACTGAGCACCCCTGTCCCCTCGCTGGGGGTGGGGACCCTCGTGGTGTGTGGCAGCCTGAGCTGGGTCCAGGCACATCCCCGGGCACAGAGTGCATCCCCGGGTGGGATTTGTTATAAATGAGGGCTGAAGTGCTCCTCTCTCTTCCCCTGCCTCTCTCCATCCCTCCTCCCCTGTTCTTTCTCACCCTCCTTTGCTCAGTGAGGCCTTGAGGTGATTCACCAGCTCGGGGCGGGGCTGTGAAGAGCTGGGTCTAAGTCAGGGATGAACGAGGTGTTGAGATGCTCCCCTCATTCGGCAGCTGCACCTCAGGAAAAGCTCTGCCTGCGTGAGCCAGCACGATTCCAGCAGCAGCAGCTGCCCAGATGTGCCCTTGAAGCACCTCCAGCTCGTCTCTGCTTCTTTTGTTCCTGCAGTTGCCTGAGCTGCTTTCAGAAAGAGAATTCACAACCTGAACCATTCCTTATTTATTCAGGAGCAGGTCTGGGGGGGTGTTTGGGGATGGGTGGGGAGGGTGGCAGGGCACATGTGCCTTGTGGGATTGAGGCTGTAATTGCCCAGGGAGCCCAGCTGTGCGGGGAGGGAGGCAGTTCTGCTTCCCCGACAGGAAGGAAATCTGAGCACTTGACTCGGAGCAGGCTGTGATGTTCAGAGATGCTTCCTCTGCTGATCTGATCCTCAAATCTGATCACGCCTCTCGGCGCAGTTGTTTTAATTAAACTCAGAGGAATTTTGCACATTGTGCTGCAAGATTAACATTTTTGTTTAATTAGAAACACTCAGTAATAGTGGTTGTAGCCGGCCTCCCCCAGCACACACACACACACACATGTGCACACACGCACCCCACCAGGCACGGGGTTATTCCCTCCGTGGGTGAATTGGCTCATGGAAGGAAAGGGCTGGAGGCAGGTGGAGCAGGAGGAAGGCAGGGATCAATAGTGATGTCATCGGCAGCCAATGCGGCTCCGGCTCCACCGCTCCCACGGCTGCTGAGAGAGGAGGGGAGGGAGGACCATTAAAGCCTGGCTGAAAGCTGTGCACAGGCACGGCAATACCCGCAGCCCCTGTGCTGGCCTGACATCACTTTTGGGGTTGGGGGACTGCAGGAGCACACGGTTTGGGGAGTCCTGCAGTGCCCCAGCACAGCCCAGGGAGCTCAGAGGGCTGGGCAGTCCCTGGTTAAAGATGTGTGTGAACAGCTCCAGTTTCAGATACAAAATTCTAGTTTAGGTGCTTCAGATGCACCAGAACAGTTTCAAACTGAAAGAGCGCAGGTTTGCATTAGATACCAGGCAGGAATTCCTCCCTGGGAGGGTGGGCAGGCCCTGGCACAGGGTGCCCAGAGCAGCTGTGGCTGCCCCTGGATCCCTGGCAGTGCCCAAGGCCAGGCTGGATGGGGCTTGGAGAAACCTGGGACAGTGGAAGGTGTCCCTGCCATGGCAGGAGGTGGAACTGGGTGGGCTCTGAGGCCCCTTCCAGCCTAAACCATTCTGGGATTCTATGAAAGGGCACCCACCATAGCAAGGCCACTGGGCTTCTCCCTTGTCCCGCTGTCTCTGGGTTTTGCCAAATGTATTTGGCTCTGTTCCTCCTTACCTATCACGTGCCAGCCTTAGGGAACGAGCTCTGGGTGTATTTGCACTTGGCAGGATGGTTCCCAGTCAAGGCCAGGGTTCCCAGCCCCATCTTGATACCACTCTGAGAGCTCCCATCAGTGTCAGTGGGGGGCTGGTTGTGATGGATGTTCATTTTTTAAGAATCCCACCTTTTTTAAATCCTCTGCATTATTTCCCTTCTGTTCCCTCGCCTGCTTTTGGGATGGATTCAATGCCACAGACTCCTGGGGCTGTGATTCCCTGACATGGCTCATTGGAGATGACAGAGGATCCCTCCCAAATCTCACCCTGCTTCTGGCATCCTCCTTCCCAGCTGCCCTCCCCTAAACACTCACTTTCTGAGGGAAGAATGGCACATTTGTGAGCTGTGGCAGCCAGCATGAGACAGCTCTTCTCCATCCCACAGGAGTGAGGGGCTCTATCAGGTATTATTGGGGAAGCTCTGAGGTTTCATTGGAGTTACCACGAATTACTCAGCATTGTTGTGATTGCCCTCCTCACCCTCATTAGTGAAGGCAAAGGCAGGATGGAGAGGAGCAGGAAGTTCAGTTGAAGCTCAGTTGAGCCTCTCTGCTGGGTGCTGGTGCCACTGTTCTCATGGGGCAGCAGCACTCAGAATTAATAAATCTAAAAATCACACCCTGGCTGACAGCACCTGGTGTACTGTTGTTGTGCATGTCCCCTCTGGTCACTGCAGCTGGATGAGATTTTCCTCTCCTTTCTCTCCCAGTCCCACTGTGTCTTTGACAGCCCTTTCCACATTTTATTATTTCATTATTTCTCCTGTGCAGTTTGCTTTGTACTGCGAGGTTTGGAGGGGGAAGGTGAACCCCTGTGGCAGCTCAGTGTTCTCTGCAGGGATCCCCACGCAGCTTCTGCTCCTCAAAGCAGCCAGTGCCATCCCTGACCTGGCAGAGCTTCCCTGCAGCACCTGGGGAAACTCTGACGTGGTGACTCAAACACAAATCCTGTGAGGAGCACGAGAGGGAGCTGGGGGGGCTCAGCCTGGAGGAAAGGAGCCTCAGGAAGGACCTTCTCACTCCCTACAGCTCCCTGACAGGAGGGTGCAGCCAGATGTGGGTTGGTCTCTGCTCGCAGGTAACAGGCGGTAGGACAATGGGAAATCACCTCAGGTTGCTCCAAATTGTTCTGGTTGGATATCAGGAAAAATTTCTTCATGGAAAGAGCGAATAAACAAAGAACAGACTGCCTGGGGCAGGGGGTGGAGCCACCATCCCTGTATGTGTTAAAAAATGAGTCAACATGGCACGCTCTTGTTGCACTTGAGGACATGGTTTAGTGGGCAGGTGGACCTAGGAGGTCTTTCCCAACCTTAATGATTCTCTGATTCTATTCTGCTGTTCCCCAAAGGGTTTTGAAAGATTTCCTTTAAATGTAGACTCTTGTGGGACACTGAAATAGTCACACCAAACAGACAAGCTGGTCACTCTCACTGTGTCTCGTGTTTTCCATCTTGGGCCGGTCAGTGTTTGAACTTGCACTGCACAGGGCGGTGTCTGCCCCATGCTTTCCTTGGGGTGTTCCACCAAACCCTGGCACTTGTTTGACCCCTTCCCCTTGTTCTCCACCCCCAGAGGACCAGTTACCTCCTGGCTTCCCAAACATTGACATGGGGCCCCAGCTGAAGGTGGTGGAGCGGACGCGAACGGCCACGATGCTCTGTGCGGCCAGCGGGAACCCCGACCCCGAGATCACCTGGTTTAAGGATTTCCTGCCCGTTGACCCCAGTGCCAGCAACGGGAGAATAAAGCAGCTGAGATCAGGTAAGGTCTGGGGGTGAGACTGGAGGAGCTGAGAGCAAACAGAGACGTGAGGAGGCTGTTCAGAGGGTCCTGAAGCAGAGGAGAGGGCTGATAGATGCAGGCCCCGCTGCTGTGGAATGGGGCATTTGAGGGTTTGGGGTTTTTACACCAGAGTGGTTGGAGTATTTTCCACTTCGAGCCCTCCTGGTTTTCTCTGCTGCCCAGGTGGCATGAAGGGAAGGACAACAGGGAAGCTGGTGCCCATCCAATGAGTTCCCTGCATCCTGGTGCTCTTGAGCTCACAGGAAAGTGGGGCCTGGATGGGGGCTGAGGGTTTGCTCCTCAGAGCAGGAACTGGCAAAGGAAGACAGAGCCATTCTGGCAGACACAGCTTTTTAGGCCACACACACCTGGTGTAGGGTCTGTGGCTCAGGCAGCCTCTTGCTGTCAAACGTGAGGGTGTAAACAGAGCCTCTCAAAGCTGGTGTGGAAGAACAGCTCCTGCAGGATGTCCCCAGCACCACATCCCTGCAGCCATTGCTGGAGAGCACTTGGGACTGTTCTGGAGTGACCCCTCTGTGCTCTGCCCATGGAGTCCATCACCAACAGATGTACCCCAGCTCCGTGGCTCTTGTCAGTTTTCCATCCTTCCCCATCTGCTTGTCCATCTGTCTCTCTTGTTTGTTTTCTGTTTGCTGTTTTGTGTGTGTGGCAACGTGACATCTCTTAATATTCACGTTTCAGGAGCTGTTTCTGTACTTGTTAAATCTGCCATTTCTCTGTGTGAGAGTGTGTGCAAGGAGGGCATAGGTGGATTTATTTTTGAGTACTACTGATAAAACACTTCCATTGATAGCTGCAAAAATGAAACAAGTTTTGCAAGTTCTACCTTTTGACAAAAACTAATCTAAGGAATAATCCTTTCCACGAACTGCTGGGGCTGACTGCTCTGACCCAGCCTAGAGAAAAGGTGTTCATTTTTAAGTATTTTTGGGAAAAGAAAGGCACTGTTGTAGGCAAAGGAAAAGCAGAGGCTTTGGTGAGGCAACTGGAGTTGCTTTGTTCTTATTAGACCTTCCACAAGTTCTCCAGTCAAGTGATAATCAGCTGCTCCTGCCCAGATCTCTGCTGGCCCTGGGAAAATCAGTTCTGACTCTGTTCTGCTGGATCTGTACAGCAAGGCATGGAAACACCTGGTTTTTCTCCTGCTCAGTTTGGCAAAGATTCTTAGTTCTTTCTAAAAATAAAGATTTTTAATTCTACAGGCCACCAGTGGAAAAGCTTCAGCATAACTCCAGTTTAATGTAGCTTCTACACACCTGCATAAATGCCTCCTTGTTCAGTGAAGCAAAGTTACAAGCAGATCCTTAAACTGCTTTGTTGAATTAGAACGGCTTGTTGAATCCCACAAACACAGATGAGATTGACCTCCCTGTTTTATCATAACAGCTGAGGCAAATGCAAATAAAAAAAATCACTCAGCATAAATAATGAGAGGTAAACTAGAATTATATCATGCTCTGTGACCATGATCTGAAGTGTGAGTAATGCACAGGCAGATTATTTTTAATACATTCATCATCTTGCTAGAATGCCTTTACTCTTTAGCTCAGTTTGATCTGGTGTTTTCCTTGAAGCCACCTGAGTGCTGCCTTTTTATTCCAGTGAGTTGATTAACCTCAGAGTGAACCCTTGACCCTTCTGATAAATAGAAGATACCTGCTGAGATTTAATCTCATTTACAGCTGCTTTAAATTAGTAAACTGGTGAAACCCTGAAGCATCCCTGTTGTCTTCAGGGCACAAACCTGTTGCCTGTATATCAGGGAGTGCAGATCCTTGGGCAGTCAGGACTTCCCAGTTCTCCAATTTCATCTGCTTTCGTGGCCTTCCAAAATTTGCATGTTCTGCAAAGAAAGGGCTGTGAAAGTGCATAAATGTTAACTTTGGGGACATCTGTGCTGTGTCAGCACTCGTGTCTGTGCAAGGGAGTTGAGGCCCAGGCAGATTCAAGCGTTGGATTGTGAGTGAGGCGATGCCTGTTCGAGCTGCTGAAGTCAGATCTTAATTTCATATATTCACCTTTCCAGAAGACAACCACTGACGCCAGGAGGGTGGCACTAGCACACATCAGGGCACTGGGGGTGCTCCAGGCCACTGCTAGTGGTCATCAGGGTCTGGGTGTTTGGCTGGCAATGCAAACAGACCTCCGAGACCGTGGTCATTTTATTCCCATCATCCCAGGAACCCACCTGGAACGTGGGTCTTCACTCTGACCAAGGCACGGGTGATACATCATTAACCACAGGGGGTTTCTCTCTCTGGTGTTTCTGCTTTTCCCCTTTCTGTCTCCAGATAAAGTTTCCAAGCAGTTGGGAATCTTTTCATGCTTGGGGGTTTGGGCTGAGTGTGAAGCTCAGTTGTCAGTCAGAGGAGCAGGGGAAGGGGCTCTGTGCAGACCCTGCTTCCCTTAGACATCATGAACATCTCAGCCTTGGAGAGCCAGGTTGGACAGGAGTTCAAGAAGCCTTGGAAAATGGATATTTCTGCTTATCTTGGGACACTTAAAGCAGAAGGCAAAGCCAATGTCCTCTGCTCAGCTGCCATCTAGGGGGTACATGGGAGGCAGCCTTCAGCCACCTTCCTCAGCACTCAAATACTAAAACCTTTTGTGTTTATTCTGTATTCTGTGTGTATTCTGTTTTCTAAATAACTGGCTATAACAAGCTTTTCTTTTCTTTTCTTTTTTCACTTTTTATTTAACATTCAGAGACCTTTGGTAAGTTTGTTCAATTAAAAAAAAACATTTTAAATCAAACCAAAAAACCCCAAACCTGCTAATGTGCAGATTTGTAACCCTTGCCCTTTAAACTAATTCCTTTGTAACAGCTTCTTGAGAGGCATGCTCTGCATTTCTTCTACTAACTCTTTCAGTAGGGATGTTCTGCCCTCTAAATTAATTTCTGCAGGGGTATTGCAGGCTACAAAAAAAAGAATAGTAATAATAATTTTAATTAATTTATCTGTATAAAGAGATAACAGCTAAATATGAACCTCCTAACACTGGATAGATTTTTTTTTTTTTTTTGGTATCTTAGTTGTCCTGGAATTCCCCAATTACAAAATAGCTTGTACCTTGGAACTGTGATAATTGTGTTCACACCTGCAGGAGATCTTGGAGTTTCACATCTAATGGGGTTATTGGCATTTTGAGGAGGAGGGAGAGATTGAGGGTGCAGCATTTCCAAATTGAAGCTGTAAATCCCAGGCCAGTGGCTGTGGGGAAGGGCTGAGGAAGAGAGGAGCCCCCTCCAGCTCCTCTGCAGCCCTGGGAAGGCAGGACCTGCCTGCAGAGATCCCATCACAGTCCCTGAGTGTGCCAAGCCCCCTTTTGTTACTGGGATGTTGGAACTGCAGCTGTCAGGCAGGATCTGGCACTTTGGGGTTGCAGGAGACCCCGACGATTGCCTGCTTGTTTGGAGCAGAAAGCGTGTCCAGCCCCCGGGAGAGGAGCTCAGCACACACGTGTTCCCACACGTGGCCTGACAGAAGGTGGGGATGTGTTTTCTGTCATTGCCATGGCAATGGTGACTGTCCTCCTCTTTTCCAGGCTCAGAGAATCCGTGGGCAGCTCGGTGTGTGGGAGATGGGGAAGGGATGGTGCGAGAGCAGACCCCGTCCTCGGTGACAGAGGGGGACACCTGCACAGGGAATTCTGCCTGGCACCATCTTGGGCCTTTATAATCCAGAGGCAAGGCCTTTAAGCTGCCTTTTGCCTCTGCTGTTAAACCCCAGGCTGGCCATCTGGGCCCTCAGAATTTGTCCTAAATAGTCAGATCTGCAGAGCCAGGGAGGCTGTGCAAGGCCGTGTGAAAAGTCTGCATGTAATGTCTCCAAACCAGCTTTTCACTCCAAAAGTCAGCATCCAGTGTGAGCTCTTCCTCCTGTAGTCCTGCAAAGCTGGTGCCCTCGCTGTGCCCTGGAGCCTGGCAGCCTCGTGCATGTGCTCATACCCTGTTCAGGACACCAGGCAAGCTGGGTAATGACTGCAGGTGCCTCCCCTGCACCCCCACGACCCCGTATCAAACCCTCCAGCACCTGTCAGAGTTCCTCAGAATAATTAATTGAGGGGATATCCTCTTCCAGCACCCTCCTGCTGCCCCTGTGTTGAACATGGAGCTGGTTAGATGTGAAACTCCAACAGTGAAAATCTCCCATCTGTGTCTGTGCCCCCACCCAAAGTGCTGTTTGAGCTCATTGTGACTGAAATTCTGGTGTGGGGCATCTTCCCAGAGCTGTCCTGCCCCTCCCCTGTGTGCCAGAGTCAGGCCTGGGAAGCCCAGGGTGGCACTGCCTGCTCTCCCAGAGCTCTGTCCCCAGGCCAGGCTGTCTCCCAGAGCTGCTGACAGCCCCTTTCCAGGGGCAGTGCTGGTGCTCAGAGGGGACAGGGAGTGACAAACCTGCAGTGACACAAGAAGGTAACGCTGCTGTTGTGCCTGGGCTTGCACAGCTCTAACTTCCAGCAGGTTTCTGCTGTCAGTTAGAGTGAACTTTTATAGGAAACTGCCAGGCTTAGCTGAGGCCAAAGAAGCTTTTGAGCCCTGGGTGATGTTGGGATCTCTTCCCCTCCTTTACCCTCTTCCCATCAGCCTTGTTCCATACTGGTGCTACAGATGGCAGATTTTCACTCCAATTTTGAGACAGAAGGATGTATCAGAGGCTGTTTTTATTTCCACTGATTTGACCTATAACCTTTTGCTGCTTTCTCTCTCTCTCTCTTGCTTTTTAAACCTTCCTGCCACCTCCTGGGTGGGGATCTGCCCAAGTCCGCACTCCCCCACCTCTTCCAAGCTCTGTCTCTCCAACCTTTGTCCTGAGAGCTAACAACCTGCTTCATTAACCTTAGCTAGTTCCTAACCCTAACTAGATGCTAACTTTTCTCTAGCTAATAACCTAACCTCATAACTAGAAGCTGAGTCTAACTAGAGTCTAATCCCTAACACTGTAATGCCTCTCTTCCCTTAGCTCCTTTGAAAAATAAAGGTGAGCTCTAATTAGTATCTCTGTATTTTTACCTTCTGTCCTGAGAATGGGGGATTGAACCGCAGCAGAAGGATGAGCAGGGCTGAAGGATAAGGAGGGAAGGTGTTTTTGGTGATTAAGGCAGAAGATTGGCATGAAGGAGGCTTTGGCTCCTGTTCTTGCCTCTGCCACAGACTTCCCTCCGTGACCTTGGGCAAGTTGCTTCACCTCTACCTCAGTTTCCTCGTGTGTAAAGCAGGATCATAACTCTCCAGGGGAGAGGAGAGGGTGAGAGCTGATATTTATCATTTAATGTGCTCACAGCCCTGGCTGGGAGTGCTGCAGAGTGGCAGCAGTGTGACCATTGCAGAGGAGCTCGTGCATCTCTCCCTAGGGAGAGGCAATACTTGGCACTGCGGGATCTGCCCTGTTCTCAGGATTGGGGTAAAAACCCACCAACTAAACCCCCTTCTTGGATAAGTTTTGAATGCCACTGTGAGCAAAAGGACCTGCCGTGTTTTCAAAGGAAGATGGTTTGGTTGCAGCCTCAAGAGGTCAGATGGGGACAGAGGTTTTACCCCTGACTGTCACTCCCTCCCACCTGGGAGCCCTGCCCGAG
Organism: Lanius collurio; assembly: GCA_020086605.1. Lineage (NCBI taxonomy): Eukaryota > Metazoa > Chordata > Aves > Passeriformes > Laniidae > Lanius > Lanius collurio. Next base: position 440,796 of record JACBWW010000086.1, read on the forward strand.
GCACTGAGAGACAACAGAAGGGGCTTGGAATAAAATAATCCAAGGGAGAGGCAGATGCAGGCAAGTGAAGCAGGGCTGTTCTCTCCATGCAGCCCCTCTTTGGCATTGGGGCAGCTCCAGAGCCACTGCAGGAGGTGCCAGGTAGCCCTGTCACCCCTTCAGTGCCCACATCTGCCTTCAGACCCTGTGCAGAGCCATGAGGGATGGCCAGAGGTCCTGAGCACTGAATTCCTCACACATCTGTGCCAATAGCTAAAGTTTGGAGCTGGGGCTCTGCTGGCCAAGGTGGGATCAAACCTGCATCTCAATGTGCTGCAAGGTGCCCACATGTCCCTGTCCCTGCTGGGCTAACACAGCCCCGATGCCAGCCCTGTTGCCAGGAGCAGTGGAGGTAAATGCAGGGTCACCGTGTGTTCAGTGAGTAGCAAAGAGTCCTGTTAGCTGAGAGCCTGAGGGGTTTCTTTACCTTCCTACAATGAAATAGAGCCAGTCTTAAGACTTTTGAAGCCAAGAGCCACAGAGGTTCTGCAAACAGCCAGCTGGATTGGGCTGCTGAAAAGGGCACCCCACCTTAAGTAGCCTGAGCCCTCTTCAGTGTCCCTGCAATTTGAGATAGACCAAGAAGTTTCCTGCTGGGAACTGTCTTCCTTGACTCAGGTCCTTTTCCCACGGGCAGTGCAGGTGTTTGGGGTTTTGCAGTCATTTCACTCATTTTCTTTGTTTTCTTTGCAGAAGGTACACCGATCCGAGGTAAGACACCCCAGCTCACTCACTCACCCACTCTCCAAACACTTCTCTTCACACAGATCCCGTTTCATTGCCCTCTGCTCAATACAGATTCGTGGTGTTGTTATGTTTTCTTGTCCTGCTTCACCTCTGGATATTTCTTTTTTATACTTGTCTTTATTTTATCTATGGTTATAATGTCCTTTTTTGTTTGCTGGGTGCACTTGGTATCAGTATCAGTACTGTTATTCTAATAACGTCTCCAGCTGTGCTGCCTCAGATTTATGGCAGAGTTTTAAGAGCTAATCTCTCCAGGACTATGAAGGACTGAAGTTTATCTCGAACATTAAATGCTATCAAAGCTTGGTAAATACTTAGGACCATCTCTTGATTGGTGCAAAGTGCTCCCGAGCTGCTGATGGTGATGAGAGTTTTCCAGTCCTTTGCTCGGGCAGATCTTCAGCACTCACCATCTCAGCATACTCATTTGTTTGGCTCCAGAGCCTCTTTCCACTTCCTCCCTCCCCACTCTGTTACCCTTAGGTTTCTCTGGGAAAGATCCATGGTAAGTAGCTTCTGCACTGTCCCTTAATGGAGTCAAAAATTGACCTCAAGCTGCCTGAAAGGCAGAAGGAATTGGGTGTGCTTGGAAGACCCTGCTTTGGTTTTATCTCCACTGGCACATTTAAAAATCCATAATTCTCTGCTGGTAAAAGCAACAGGAGGTGCTGTAGGTGAGATTTACGTTTTCACACATCATCTCTGTCAGCTCCTGACAAGTGCTGAACACTCCTCACCCTCTTTGCAGCCTCATTTCTGCCATTGCCTTGACCAGCAGAGCTGCAGTGGGCAGGGAGGAAGGGTGTGCCCCAATTCTCCTGGGAAAGCTGCCCACTGCAGTCCATGGTTCCCTTCCTGCTCTAGAGTGGGGCTTCATCTCCCCTGGGTGCTCTCAGACTGGTGATGCTCATGAGCTGCACAGAAAATCTATCTGGAACCAATGGAAACAACCCACAGATTTGTCCAAATTAACAGAAATTTCTGGGAAAACTCACCAGCCAGCTTTCCACCCAAATGGAGCTCTCCAACAGCAGAGCTGTAATTCCATATGAAATATTCCCAGCTGGATGCTCAGTGGGAAGCTCCAGCCAGCTTGGGTTTTAACTCCTTTTGTGCTGAAATACCCACAGATTCTTTTGGAGTGGATTTGGTTTGGTTTAGTGGCTTGGGTGGGGAGTTTGGGGATTTAATTCTCTCTGTTCTGCCTTTGGGAGCTCCCAGGCACGGGGGATGCTGTGGGGAATTGCACTCACCCCCCATCCATGTCCCCAATCCTCTCCCAGCCCCACGTCCCCCCAGCAGCATCGTTCCCACCCACGCACACGCAGAGGAACGTGAGCTCTGTGTCCTTCTCTGTGAACACGCTGGTTTTTCTTTCCCAAAAAGGCTGTGTCTGCAACCAACAATGATCTCATTTGCACTCCTCTCACTTAAGATTTTATCAATACTATTACACCCGAGCTGGAATTGTTTGGTTTTCATATTTAGGTGGGGTTTTTTCCAGAGGTGGGAGTTAAGAGTCTTACCACATGTGAGCTCTGTCCATATCTGTAGTATAATCATGTACTCCTAATGCATAAAACATTTGAGAGCCTGTTGAATTATTTATGTAGTATGTATTTTAACTGGAGTTTTGCAGGGATGAAGCCTTCTGAGGTAAATGAGGCAATTTTCTTCCATGTAGTTCCATGCTGCATCTCTCTGCATATTTGCTGACAGGAATCTTTAGTTTGGGCTCTGGGTATATTCCTGTAGCCTGCAATAATACACAAGTTTAAGAAAAGCCTTAATCCTTTTGGCCCAGATGATGTAAACCATGCAGGCAGTTCTGAAGTTCCAGTGCAGTATTTACAGGGTTTTCCCGGGGGAGTATTTACTATCAGTAAAGTGCTTTTCACAGGGGCTCTTATCTCTGTAGGCTTCCTGAGGAGCAGGTATTGGGCACAAAACAAAGGCAGCAGTGATAGAAATTCCCCAGGCAGTGGGTGACAAAGCCTTTCACTTTTATGGTCACTGCTTCAAATTGAGCAAGGGAAAGTCAACTGTCTGCTGATGGATTTCTGGGGATCACAGTAATATGGATTATTGAGGCTGATTTCGGAAGTTCTGGTGCAGAACGCCTGCATTGCAGAAGCCACAAAACTTGCTGCTTTTGCTGACAAGTTCAGGACAAAGAGGAACACTCATTACAGAGAGGGGATTAAATTTTCTCATCCTGTTGGGTCCATGTGCGGCCCCAACCCTGAGCACAGCCGGGAGCCACAAGGGCTCCGTGTTCCTGTCCCAGTGAGCCCGGGGCAGGAAACAGCGAAACACCGAGGTTGTTGAGTGTCTTCAAAGCCAGCAGAGAGGTGATGATGTGTCTGTGCTGCCATCTCCTCTCCCCTCACAGGTGGGCTGCAGATCGAGAGCAGCGAGGAGACGGACCAGGGCAAGTACGAGTGCGTGGCCAGCAACAGCGCCGGGGTGCGCTACTCGTCCCCTGCTAACCTTTACGTGAGAGGTAGGGAGCACAGCGGCTCACTGGCACACACCCTCCCACTGGCACACACCCTCCGGGCTCCCCTCCAGCTGCCCATCCCACCCAGCCCGAGCAGGGGGAGCGCTGGGGGCACCGGGCGGAGCTCGCGGGGGACCCCAAACTCCTGGGCGCTGCCCCGCCAGCCTTGTGGGGCAGCAGGGCAGGGCTGGCTCACCCACAGCCAGGTCAAGTGTGTGACCCAAGGGAGTGCACCCCAAAACCTGCCAGGGCCAGCCTGCAGGGCCCACAGGGGAATGACTCCCTTGGGCAGCAGAGAGGATGAATTCCCCTTTCTTCCAAAAGATCCCTGCTCTCTGGAAGCGGGATGGTTTCAGTTCTGCTGGTGTGGGTGTGAGAGGAGGGGAGGACCCTCTCAGCCCCTTCCACAGAGCTCTGTCTCCCTGGGTCCCACCAGACTGCAGCGGGCGGGTGCAATGTCACTGCTCCCCTCAGTGCCTGCTGCTTTTCCCTCTGCCAGCAGTAATTTGTCACTGGTTCCTTGGGCACGAGCGCTGGGCACAGAGCTGGGACACCAGCAGCCATCCCTGCCCCAGTGACAGCCCCCCCCCATAGCAGGGGAACAGATGACAGGGGGATTGGCTTCTGCTCCATGCCCTCTCGATGTTCTCCCACCCTGTGGGCCAACAGCCTCTCCACTTTCTCTTATTTTGATCTCTCTGACCTGTAATATTTTGTGTGTAGCTTTGGTTTAACATCTTTCCACAGCAAAAACCCTTTTGGTAATGAGAGAGCAGGGCTGGTCCTTCTCCCTTTTTTTAAAAAAAAAAAAAAAAAAAAAAAGAAAAAAAAAGAAAAATACCATTGGGAGGAAAACAAGAAAGTTACATCCCGGCAAACTGTTCCCATTTCCATCCCATCGACAGAGGAGGCGCCTCCCACCTACACTCACGTTAATCTGCAGTCCAATGCAGAGCCATGCTCCTGTGTGCACTCCTTTCTCTCTCTCTTTCTCTCTCTCTCGTGTCTCACGCTCACTAAATCACATGCACATGGAGAGAAGGCTTTTAATAATTTAATGTTTCCAAGCTAAATTTTTAAATAGCCTTTTGTGGCCAGCTGGAAAATTGCGTTTGAAATTTGCCCTGTCACCCGGGCCCTGAAATTCTGCTTTTGGGAACGTGAATCTGGATCTGATACTAATTCAGGGCTGAATCCATTGCAGACAGCTTAGCTGGAATGGTTTGGGTTCTTAAAAAAAAAAAAAAAATTAAAAATAAAATAAACAGGAAAAATGTGGGGATTTTTCATTATTGTTTTGTTTATAAATTTCCTCTACTTTTCTGGCCACTCGGAAACTACCCAGGAGACAAAGGTTGTAACATGGTGTTGTCTCCACACCTGGATGAGAGGGCTCCAGGTGATAGCCGTGTCTCTACCCCAGTTAGCCCATGTGTACCGGGGCCAGCCTGCCAACCAGCACTAACCTGCCGAGAGAGTGCAGAACACCGTGTGCCAGCTCGGCCTGTGGTTTGGGTGTTTTTCATGCTGTTTAATTCCTTGTTTCTTGTGTGTTAATATCGTGGAAAGGTAACAAATTTCTGAAATGGATTTGCTTTGGTGGGAGGGAGAGTTCATGCACATTTTTCTTCCCGTTTTTTTGTTTTAAAAGAGTCTTGAGCACTCTTGTGTTTCCAATTGACTTGTTTCTCCCATAACATGCTTGTCTCTATAGACCACCTGGGATAGGAGTTGTAAGTTTGAACATTGCAAGGAAATGGTTTGGTTTGGTTTTGCTTTTCTTTTCCTTCTAATTATTTCTTTTTTCCTTATTCAGTCCCATGGTGGAGTCAGAGTGAGCAGGGCTGGGTGTGGGGCTGGGGGGAGCAGGGGGAGCGGGGACCCCGCCGGGGCTGCTCCGTGCCGGGGCTGCTCTGCCCAGGCGGCTCCGCTCCCGTTCTCTGAGGAGCAGAAGGACTGAAGGGAGGGAGAATCCTGCCTGGGGTCAGCACCCCTGTGGGGGCTGATTCTGAGCCAGGATTGCTCCCAGCCCAGCCTCCCTGCGGAGCTTGGTTGGGCTTAAAGGGGGAGGGGAGCGCTAGGAAGGCAGGAAAGAGGGTCGTTACTATCTTCATTTTTTTTCCTTTCTTTTTATTTTGGTTAAGAGAAAAAAAATCAATCAATTTGCAGCTGACAGCCTTGAGAAGGCCTTTTTTTACTCTCTCTGTGTTTCCCCTATTTTTCTCTTCTCCTCATGTCATTGTGTTCCGCATCAAACCCCCTTAACATCCCTCAGAGCTACGAGAAGGTTGGTGTGGTTTTTTTCTTTTTTACTTTCTTTACCCACATTTTTACATTCGTAAGAGAAAAAAAAAAAAAATGAAAAAAAAAATTATAAAAATGAAAAGAGAAAAAGCAAGAAATCTTTAAGATGAGCGAGACCCGCGCGTTCCCGGGTCTCGCGGAGATGAGTTGAGTTGCATTGTGGGCCTCTCTATGCATCCTTTGGTAATGTTGCTGAGTTCTTGCACTTTTTTGTCGTCATGGTTACCTTGCCGTTTGGACATTGGGCCTGATGCATGATAGGAGAATGTAACAATCTTCTTTGCATGCCACTTTTTAAATTAATTATGAATTATTTTTTCAGTATATAAATATGTATCGTTTCTTTTCGTTATACGATTCTGGTTTCTTTGAAGTGGATTTACTCTTACTTTCCAAATTTTTTGGTTCTGTTGGGTTTTTTGCTTTCTCTTGATTTCCTGTTTCTGTTTTGATTGGTTATGCTGTGCTGTAGTTTATTCCAAACGCATTGTGAGAAGCCAGTGTTCCTGCCCACCCGGTGGTAACTGAACTCCTCAATCCCTCCAGGAGGAAAGGAGTCACACAGCTCTAACGCCTGTCCATGGAAGCCCTGCTATTTGGGACAAGCCTTTGTTTTGGGGGAGGGAGGGATCTGGGAAGTGGAAAAGATGGTGAGAAACCAGGGGGTCATTCCAAGAGTTAGAGCAGACCCTGGGTCACGTTATTGCTTATTTATTTCTTGAGGTGTGGCTCTTGTTCCACCTCCTGCACGCAAAGGACAGCCCTGACGCTGCTCCAGAGGGCTTCCCCGGGGTGGGAGCTCACTCACTGGTCACTGCCCAGTTCCCACCAGTAACACCAGGAGCAGGGGGCTGTCAGCACTGACAGAGAGGTTCTTGCTGTCCTCAAATCCCACGCTGTTCTCTCCTGGAGCACCCATGAGTGCATGGAGAGCCTGTGGCCAGGCAGAGCCTGGCAGAATCCCTTGGAGGAGGTGTCAGCTTGTCCTGGTAGTGCTGGGAGGGAAGGGCAGCCAGGCAGCTGCCTCCTGGCTCTGCCTCTCCCCATTTTCCTGCTCCCTTCCCTGTGATTTATCCATCACTGCCTGGTGCAGGCTCCTTGAAACCCAGCCAGGTACAGCCCAAGGTAGGGCCCTCCTTCCTGAAGGAGCGTGGGAAGAGAAGTGCAGCTGTGCAGGCACTGGAATCGTGCTGGGGCACATCTGGCTGCTGCAGCTATTGCAATCAGCAATCTGGCCAGTGACATTGGAGCTGAAAATGCCTCTTTTCCCTCTTCTCATCTCCCTGTTTATCCCCAAGAAGCTCCTGTTGCCTCCCATGTGTGCATCCCGAGCGGGTGAGGCACATGGGAGAGTGAACAGGGGGTTTGCAGTGTGTCAGTGGTCCCAGTGGTGCTTGGTGTTTTCCCCGTGCAGAACCGAATGCCACCCCTTTCCCTGGATATGCCTTTCCCTCTGCCCTCAGTCCTCACCTCTCAATCAGCTACCAAAGGAGTGGCTTTCCTAGGGCACAGGTATTAAAGCTGTGTGATTTTTGAGAAATCCAGTGCAGTATTGACACAGTATCTGTCTCTCTCTTTCTCTCTCTCTCTCTTTTTCTCTCTGTCTGTCCTTCTCTTTTTTCTTAAAATGCTGAGATTTCAGTGCTCGGACCCTCAGTGCTGGTATTCTCCTCTCCCCTTCTGAGTCTCTCCCCTCCCCGTAGGTACCAGGGTACCACTCCCAAATGCTGCGCTCTTGATAATTCTCTGGGAGGAGACCAGCTGTGGCTCTTCTGACTTGGATGCCAAAAACAGCCAAAAAACATCCCCCAGTCCCAAGGCTCTTTTTAAAGAAAGAAAAAGAAAAAAGCTTGTTCTGTTAAAAAAAAAAAAAAAAACCAACACACCAAGAGAAAAGGAATAGCATTTGAAACAAGGTTTTCCCATCCCACCTCCCTCCTGCCTAGGACTAAAAGGTGATAATCAGTCCTAATTACAGGATTTTCCTTCATGACTAGGAGTCTGAGTTTCAGGATTTAGGTGCAATTAAAAAGGGATTTATACACCATTATTTTTTATTTGTTTATTTTCTCTTTTATAAAGTATTTCTAACATGGCCAAACTGCACTGCTGCTGCTAAGAATCTCTTGTGATCTGAGAAGGCTTGAAGATTAAATTCTTCCTTAAGAGCCAATTAAAAAAAAAAAATATCAACAGCAATAAACTAAAGCTAAATGGGAGATAATCATGATAGGCTGGAATGACACTGGGTGAGGAAATAGAGATTTGATACCTGGCTAGAAGAGGTTGTGTGGTTTGCTAAGGTGAGCAGCCTGGTCTAGTGGAAGGTTCCTGCCCATGGCAGGGGGTAAGAACAGGATGGGCTTTAAGGTCCTTCCAGCCCAAACCATGGGCACTGTGTTGAAATTCTTGGTTAAGGGTTTGCCTCATGTGTTACTACGGTCAGATGATGCCATGGCAATGCCCCAGGTCAGAGGCAGAAGTGTCTTTCTGGAGACCACACGAGCAGGTCAGAAGCAGTTGAGGTGACCTCTGCCACCAGCCCTGGTGTGAGGAAGTTGAGCTGAGCAGTCCAGGGTTCACCTGTGGTCAGTGAAAAGATGGTTCTAGGGGTAAGTCAGCACCTCAGTAAGAACCCTGGGGTTTGTGGGAGCTCACCTGGCTTTTAAAAGTCTCCTTGGATGCTTCTCTGTGTCCCGAGGGAGGCAAATGCCATCAAACTCGTGGCCTGTAGTGATTACAGGAAAGGATGGATTGAAAATCCTGCAGACCAAGAGCTGTCTGCCCATGGTGATGTTTGAGAGGCTGCCCCATCCCTGGAAGTGCCCAAGGACACGTTGGATGGGGCTTGGAGCACCCTGGGATAGTGGAAGGTGTCATGCCAGGGGTGGCACTGGATGATCTTTAAGGTCCCTTCCAGCCCAAAGCACTCTGTGGTGGTTTTGTCTGTAATCAGGGACTGCATGGGGGGCTCAGCCATTACCCTGGCAAGGGCACGAGTCCCCTCACCAGGACCACAGCTGGTTTGCCCCCTGAAAACGGAGCACTTTGCAGCTCTCCTCTTAGTTTGGGAAGCTGCAGGCGGCCACCTTGATTGTTCTGGTTTGATCCCAAACTCCGGCCTCTGGCTGGGATGGAGCCCTGTGTGCAAGGACCTCGTGTGCCTGTGCTCCTCCATGTCACAGAGAGAAGGAGGGATGAGCCATGTGGGCTGTGCTTCACATCCCTCCAGCAGGCAGAGCTGCTGCTGCTGGCACAGGACGCGCTGTCGAGGTTGAATTTCAGCAGAATTACGAATTTTGCCCTTTTTCAGGCAGTGGGGCCCTGTCAGGAGGTACCAAAGGCTGCAGCTGGGATGCTGCAGGGATAATCCTTTCTGCTCTCTGCTCGAGCTTCTTGTGGCTCTGCTCTTTTCCAGCCCAGGGAGCTGTAAATGGCTCAGCAGGCATTTAAAGCAGTCCAGTGCCCACTCAGGCCCTGCCTTCACTGCCTGTCACTGTTAGCACAAGCTTTGTCACCCCAAGCCAGGCTCTGCAGCCCAGGTCCTGCTGAGAACATTCCCAGTAAATCCCAAGGCTCTCTGGAAAACCCCAGCTCATTGAGAGGCCAAAGATGAAACCAGGCCAGGGCAAAGCACGTAAGAGCTGAACTAGTGGAAATCAATTAAAATAAAACCCTCAGAAAGGGCAGGAATAGTGTGCTGAGCACCTCAGGAAATAAAGCTTCAAAATAGATTAAAATGTGACTAATTTAAGCAATAATTTAGCCTGTGAGCCTGGGTTGAGTTTGGCTCATGAGTAATTTGACCATCAGACCAGAGCTGCTGGTTGGTTCCTGGTGGAACCATTGCTGAACTTTTCCCTTTCAATCCCACTTAGAGGTTGAAGGAAATAATTCCACTTGCACTAGAGATTTAACAGATAGCCACAAGGTCAAAACAGTCATTGGTATTTTAAACTGTAGGAATTTTAGTACCTTTTTAGACTAGATTGATAAATTATTTAATGGAGAAGGAGGGAGGCAGAACCACCACTGGGCTGTACAGGTGCCTCTGCAGTGCCCAGCTTCCAGGTGCTAAAATTGAGGGATTGAGAGTTCCAGGATGATTTCTAAGGGTTATTTTAGCACTTCTGTGGGTGAGGGAGCGCCCTGTCCATGTTTGGGGTGTCCTCAGCTCTGAAATTCTAGTTCCAAACCAAACAAAGCAAACAAAAACTTCACTGTGTTTCTGCAGAAGGATTTCTCAAGGGTATCAGGAAATGGAAATGGATACAAAAAGCCACCCCCCCCCCCCAAAAAAAAAAAAAAATCCAACAAAAAAAATCTAAACTGTGTATATATATATATGTATATACATGAGTATCTCTCTATAGAGGGCACTTTGCAGGAACACTGTGCTGTACTGATCTCGAAATCTCTGCCTGCCTGTGTCTCTTACACCTTTTGCATCGCTGTTCTCTTTGTTTTAGGGGAAAAAATTAGATTACACCTTGTCAAATTAAAATAACAAAATCTAAAACAATCAAGTCTGTGTTTAAAATTACAGAGCTGTTTGAAAAACAATTGGATTCTGATGATTTTCTGTTCAAGCCTGTAAAAAACAACAGAAAAAAAAATTATGAAAGACCAGAGATGTTCAGCCAGCCTGTTGCTCAGCTAATGTGTTTTTTTAAGTGAAAAGTAACAATTATTGGGAAGGTAATGGATTTCCTCCAGACCAAATCCAAGCCTTGGTCTCATTCTTTGTTTATCTACCTATTTACTTATTTATTTTTATTTACCATGAAGGAAATGAGGAAGGAGATGGCAGGAGGAGGGAAGTTTCTCGTCCTGTGGAGGGGTGGAGGTCGGAAATCCAAACCCCAGTGGAATGAACCTGGAATTGGAACGGGAGAGGGAGGAGGCAGAGGCGGCTGCACGGACACGCAGGGGCAGGGACAGACCTCATTTGGGAGGGGAGGACAGGTGTAATCTAAGCTTCACTAATAATGTAGAGGCTGCACATTATTTTGGCACCCTTTCCCCTATCCCTCCTCATTTTGGAGCAAGACAGAATGACTCCTGTCTCCCCAAAATGGCCAATAATGTCCGCCTTCTCACCTCATTTGGAGCAGCAGCTTGCTGAGTGTCAAAATGTTTAATACCATTTGGTTTTGTTTGGTGCTTTCAACCAGTCACTTCACTTACTTTTGTTTCCTTTTTCAATTAATTTCTTCTTTAAGGTACAAGATGCATTTCTCTTTGAGTTGATTTAATGTGAATCGGGGTTTGAAGTGACAGGTTCTCATCCAGGACACTCCTTTCCCCACCTCGCTCCTCCTCCAACATTTTTTTCTCTCTGAGGGAATCTGGAAGGGGCTTTAAAAGAGCAGCTGGTGGGTTTCCTCAGCACAAACTGGTTGGTTGGTCCTCAGGTTTCTCTCGTTAGCAGCACCATGGGAACACATTTTAAAGATGAATTCTGGCATTGCAAAAGTCAACCCTGAATCTCCCAGTGTCTCTTCCAATCAGGTCTGTAAATGTTGCAAAAACACCTCTCACCTTGTGGACCCTGAGTAGTGGTGGTGGGGAACCTGAGCCGTGCTGATTGGGACCAAAAAAGCCAAAAATGCCACTCACAGAACACAAACTGGGTCAACCTCTGCCTCCATGAGCAGCAACAAAACCAATTGGCTTCCCAAGGGTGTGAAAAGTTATGGATCTGTTCTGTTTCTAGAAAAAGAGCACAATTTGAGGAACAAATTTGCAGTGTGAAATGCTTATCCAACAATTAAAAAGACTCATAACTAACTGCACTTAAAAAAATTTCCTGTGCCTCCGAAATGGCTTCTCTGTGTTGAAATAATTTAACTTGCATCCCAAACATCCAGCTCCAGTCCTGGAATCTGGTTCTATCCATAACAAGCTGTATCCTTGTTTGAAAAAAAAAAAAAAAAAGCTCCTGAGAGTTTTTTGGCCATGGACAATGTCTGTTTGTGTGTGCCTGCTTGTGTGTGTCTGTCGGGAGCTGTTGCACATGGAGCATGCACATCCGTGTCCGCATGCGGGGTCTGCCAAAGCTGTCCTGGAAACCAAACGCCCCTGGAACTCAGGGAAGGTCCTTCTTGTACCAGAAACTGGGAAAAGTATTATCAGACAGGTGTCTATAAAGCAGAGCCCTGACTGCCCCATCCTGATGTTTCCTTTCCAGAAAGGGCAGCTCTGTTGTTCCCAATCCTTGGAAAGTGTTGGATAGCAAAACAGAAGGAATCTCTTCACCAATTTTTTTTTTTTGTAAAATTCCCCTCCTTCAGCTGCTGTGGAGCTGGACCCAGAGCTGAAATTTGTCTTGATTCCATCTCCAGCTTCCTTTCCACCACAGCTCTCCTCCTGGGCCTTGCCCTGAAGGCTGACCCAGAGATTCTCAGCTTGATGAATTCCCTGTCTCCAGCCAAATGCAAATGGTGTAGCAATTAAAACAAGCAGCCTGATGGCTCTGGGTAGCCAGAGATGAACCCTGTAACTATGGTGGTTGTCACAGCCCTGAGCCATCACAGGGCTGTATCCAGGGGACTCTCTGAGGTCTCCAGCATTTAATTGGAGTTCTTTTCCCATCCTAGCTCAGTGTGTGGATGTTGGTATATCTGTGCACACAGGAGAGTGTAGATTTTTTTAAACCAGGATGCACCAAGGAAGTGCTGCTGCCTGTTTTGGGCTTGCATCAGCCCCAATCCAAATTCTCCCCTCTTGTGGAACCGGCAGTGCCAAGGGCTGGCATCCAGGGGTGCTGGGTGCTTCCCTTGGAGAGTGACAGATGCCATTAAACCAGCCCAAAGTGATGATCCCTGAGACCCCCGGGGCTGACCTGCACCTCTGGGAGCTGTCAGGAGGAGGGGAGGGCTGCAGATTTTTGGGAACGTGCTCTGTGTAGCCCCTGAGCTTGTGTTTTGTGAGTGGATTTCTCCTTCCCTGCCCAAAACCACAGCCAGGAACAGTCGGTTCCCTTCAGACTCCGATTCTCAGCACTCCGCCCTACATCAGATGATGCTTTTCAGTTATTAAATTCTGGTTTGTTCTTTCTTTTTCTTTTCTTTTCTTTTCTTGGTTTTTTTTTTTGTTTTTTTTTTTTTTCCTTTCTCTTTCAGTTGGGTTTCATTTCTTTGCGATTAGATTCGGTTTGGATTAATTGTCTTGTTCTGTTCCCATGACAACTCAGTGTTTGCATCCCACCTGCCGTTGTTTGTTGCTGTTGATGCTGTTTGCTGACCGGATCTTGTCCGGATGTGTCTCCCCATTCCTCCTCACCTTTCCCACCTTGCCTCCCCTCTCCAGAAGGTTACATACCAGCGCCCCTCAGAAGAGTCATCCCCACCCCAGATCTGTCTGCATGTTGACCCCACTTGTTTCTTTCCGAGTTCTCTCCATCTTGTCTCAGACTGTGACAGGTGTGGTTTCCACCTGGCTCCATTTTCTGAAGTGTGGTACCTCTGGAAGCAGTGGGAAGCAGGGATGTACCCTCATGGCCAGGGCTGAGTGCTCTCCATAGTGGCAGGAGGGAGGAAGGAGCAGGTTGCCTGATCCTTTGAGCCAGTGCTGGTGCCTGAGGTGGAACAAACACCATGGTAGCCCTTTCTGCAGGTAGAAAATCATCTTCTAGTGTCAGTAGCCAGGAGAGTTCACCCTCCCTCCCTGCACATCCTAATCCTTTCCCCAGCTGAGGGCATGCCCCCCATTCTCTCTGCAAATCTGTGCATGCAGGAATTCCCCTTCACCACCTCTGAGCTCCTTATGCCACCAATCTGGAAAACTTCTCTTCCTTGCCTCCCAGTGCTGGTTCCTGGCTACTGCTTCCTGCAGAAAAGGGTCTGACAGCCTGGTGGGGAGAGCAGACCTTGCTGTGACAGTGTCCCTTGTCACCTTGCAGGATGATGCAGGGGCTGCAGTTGGCTTTTGTTTGCCAAAGCCCCACAAACAGCCTCTACCTCTCCTGGCAGTGCCCTTGCCCTTGGAAAATATCCATAAAGCTGGAAGATAAATACTAGCAAGCCCCAAGACATCAGTTCCAGGGGACATCTGAAGGCACTGGGAGGGACGATGGCAGGCTCAGCTCCGCTGTCCTTTGCTTTGCTTTGGCATGAGGCACCGAGCTTTGGAGAGGTTGTGCAGAGGTTACCTGGGGACAGACAGCAGGAACGGGAAGTTCTCAGCCCCCCCAGCACTCCGGACTCTCCTGCCCCCTCACCCACCCTGCCTGAGGCAGTTCCTGCATGGCTGTCCCTGAGGCTGGAGGAATCCTGCATTCCTGCACCCCTCCAGCTCCTGCTGTTCCTGCATTTTCCCTGGGTCCTGTATCCTTTTCTCTTTCCTGTGGGATGAGACCCTGCCCTGACCCCCTTCCTAGGGCCTCTCTGATCCACACACATTCTCCTTTGTCCATTCCCCTGCTTTCCCCCCTAAGGAAGGGCTCCCCCCATCCCTCCAGCCAGCCCAGGTAGCTCAGAAAATGGAGCCAAGGAAACCACAGCCTCCCCTTTGCGTCCATGTTCTTCCTGTGTAAGGTCTGGAAGCTGCATCCACCTCTCTGCTAAGGAGATGCACAGAACATGTCACTGTTTTCTCAACGTTAAAAGTTTCATTACCTTGTTTTTCTTATTAATTCTATTCTATTTATTATTCCGCCAGGGCTGAGATGTGACAATGTGAGCCACCACATTGAGTCACATCAGCTAGAAAAAGTATGCAGCATTAAAGTGGGTTTCCCCCTCCCCTCCCTCTCTTTCTCTCTCTTCTTTCTCCCTTCCCCTCTTGTTCTCCTTCTCCTGGTCTTCCTTCCTTTCTCTGTCGCTCACTTTCTATCCAGTATCCATGTGGGCATTTGCTGCCGCCCAGAAATTGTATTTCTCTGCATTTTCCTCTCTCTTTCTCTCTTTCTCTCTCTCTCTCTCTTTTTTACCTATTTTGCATGATGTTTGTGACTCTGAGAGCTGCATCTATCGATGGAACCGTGTCAGATCTTAAAGAGGCTTCGTTAGGGTTTCTATACCCGAAAACCACAAAAATTTCATTAGAGTTTCTCATCTTTTCCACACTCTCTCTCGCTCCAGGGGGGCTGTGTTCCCCTGGACGCTTCTCACACTCAGACACCAACTAAATTTTGTCCCGCTCCAGGGACTCCCTCTCCTCCCTCGTTTATCCTTTTGCCCTTTACTTCTCAAGTGGAGCGTCAGGAATTTGGGGATGTGACACTTCTCTCTTTGTTGAATTCTCTGGGTCCAACAAGGCAAAATGCTGAGAAGTTTCTATCCCCATCCCAACCTTCTCCTGACCCCCAACCCCACCTCTGCAGCAGCCCCGGGTGGAAGAGGGCCCCTCTCCAGAGGGGGCACCTGGACCACGCCGGGCTGTGGTGGTGGATGGGCTGTTCCTTGGGGAGAAGGGGACTCGGGACTCAGACCCCACTGGCAGAGGGAGGAGCGGGTTCCCGGGGTGTGGAGCGGGGAGCTGGGGGCCCCAGCGGCCACGGAGGAGAAGTTTGGGCGCTCGCCATGCCAGCTCTTGCCAGTAAAGATGAGAAATTGCTAATAAATTTTTGTGTATTTATCTGTGCTGTGATGGGTCTAATCTTGATCAATGGAACCCTGTTGCTATGAAATATCGCTTTTATGTCTATATTCTATATATTGTTTGTGAAGTACAAATTTATTTGGAGTTTAATTTTTTTGGTTTTTAGTTTTTGATTTTTTCCTTTCTTTGTTTTTTCGTTTTGTTTTTAATGAAGGAAGAAAATAAACAGTGACAAGCCCCATATATATTTAAATTATCTTTTACTCTTTTTTCTTTTTCTCCTTTCTTTTTCTTTCCTTTTTTTTTGTTTTTTGTTTTTGTTTTTTTTTTCTCTTTGTTTTTTTGTTTGTTCATTTGTTTTGGTTTGGTTTTCCGTTTTGTTTTTTTGTTACCTCTGTGCGTCTCGTCCACAGTTCGCCGTGTGGCCCCTCGCTTCTCCATCCTCCCTGTCAGCCATGAAATCATGCCCGGGGGCAACGTCAACATCACCTGCGTGGCCGTGGGGTCTCCCATGCCCTATGTGAAGTGGATGCAGGGAGCGGAGGACCTGACGCCCGAGGATGACATGCCCGTGGGCAGGAACGTCCTGGAGCTCACGGACGTCAAGGACTCTGCCAACTACACCTGCGTGGCCATGTCCAGTCTGGGAGTCATAGAAGCTGTTGCCCAGATCACGGTGAAATGTAAGGGAGTGGGAGCAGGGTCCTGGCTGCACGCGTGGGAGTGGGCACGTGCCGGGTGGGCGTGGGGGCACGGCCAGAGCTGAGTGTCCGAGCATGAGTGCAGGGCACACCTGGGCATGTGTCCTGCTCCTGCATGGGAGCGTTGGTGGGACGTGTCACCAGAGTGGGAATGTGCCATGGTTTGTGCCTGTGTCATTGTGTGTGTGCATGGGGAGAGCCCGTGGCTGTGTGACCTGCACGGGGACGCAGTCCTGCATGTCCCAGTGCTCCTGCACGAGTGGGGTATGTGAGCATGGCCAGGGACAGTCCTGCATGTCCCAGTGCTCCTGCACGAGTGGGGTATGTGAGCATGGCCAGGGACAGTCCTGCATGGCCAGGTTCTCCTGCACGAATGGGATGCGTGTGTGTGCATGGACAGGGGCATGGTCCTGCATGTCCAGGTGCTCATGCATGAGTGGGATGTGTGTGCATGGCCAGGGACACCGTGGCTGGATCATGGGTGCCCGGCTGCACGCGTGTCAGTCCTTACATGTGTGTACATGTGGACGTCTGCGAGCACGAGCAGCAGGACAGACTTGTGCACCACGAGTGCCCCGTGCTGGGATCTGTGCATGTGTGCTTGGGGATCCCACACATGGGGAAACCCACAGTGGAGAGGAAGCTGGTGGCTTGAGACCTTCCCTCGCTTTAGGACACCTGAGCTGCTGTGAAGAAAAGTGTGACTCCAGTCCCCGCATGCTGTGTCTGTCCTGGCATATGAGGCTGGCTGGGCACTGTGCAAGGAGCCTTGGATGGCTTGGAGCCAGCATGCCATCCTGTTCCAAGGCCTGAGATTCAGCCAAGGCCCTGAGGATCTCTGGCATGTGAACCCTTGCAGCAGAGCTTAGTTCCAGCATCTTAGTGGCCATTGTTGCCTCAGCAAGAGGGGGAATAACCCTGGCTTCCAGCTAGTGATTCCCAAGAGGAGCATGGGTGCCATCTTCAATCTATTCTGTCCTCAGCAGGGGAGTATTAAACCCAAGCAGGAACCCCTGAGGTTGGGTGAGTGTAGAGCTCTGTGTGAGCTGCTGTCTGCTCCAAGGGCTGGTGTTGCCCACGAGGGATGTGGGGGAGACAGGGTGGGAAAGGATCAGTGGGTGGGGGAGAGGAAAGACACTTGGAGAAGGGGAGGAATAAGGATAAACAATCCTGTTGTATCAGTGATCTGTCTGAGGAAGGTCTGACAGGAAAAGTGAGTAGGGACTAGAGAATATTGGCATGACATCCCCTCTGAGCTTCTGCACAGGGAGTGGGGCTCTCGTGCCAGCAGAAGGATGCTTTATTTTCTTTAATTTCTTGAGTATTTCGTTCCTTCCCTTTTTTCCCTGTCTTACCCTCTCAATCTAAAAAGCTTCTCTGTAGGGCAGATTGCTTCTGCTTCCAACTCTCCCATCTCCTCAGACAGGGAATCTCACCCTTTCTGCCTTTTGTAATTTTGTTTGGATCCTGTTGCCTGCTCTGTCCCTGTAGCACCTGCAGCTCTCCCGGGCAGAAGGTGAAAGGAGAAGTTTGAGCTTTACTGTGATTTGGTCTAGAGAAGTTTGGCTTCAAGGCCAGGTTAGACACAGCTTGGAGCCACCTGGGCCAGTGGAAGATATCCCAGAGATAGGGATTAACACAACTTCGTGGCTTGAGAGGGAGCCCTCCCAGCATTTATGGGGACTTGTTCTGGAGAGCAGAGCCCGGCCTGTGGCGTTCCCTGCCCGTGGAGCTGTCTGGGAGATGCGAGCACGTGCTGGGAAGGAAAAGCTGCTCTCCCTCCCTGCCCTGGGAGGCGGTGGGTGTGCAGCTGCAGCCTGTGCTAATGATTCCAGATGTTTAGCTGAACACTTCGCCTTTGATGGAGCAGTTTAAGGAGGATAATAGAGTGGATAACTAGGTGCATAATATTCCAGCAGCACTTTCCTGAGCTGCTGGGATTGGTGCTGTGCCTCCAGCTCCTGCAGCCCTAACCAGCCCAATTAGGCACCATTTTGGCATCTGTGGGTTTTTTTTAAATGCCTGTTCTTCCTGATTCTCAGCACTTCCCAAGGCTCCTGGGACGCCAGTGGTGACAGAGACAACAGCAACGAGTATCACCATCACCTGGGACTCTGGAAATCCAGACCCTGTGTCCTATTATGTCATTGAGTACAAGTCTAAGAGCCAGGATGGACCATACCAGATCAAGGAGGACATCACCACCACACGCTACAGCATCGGGGGGCTCAGCCCCAACTCCGAGTACGAGATCTGGGTCTCTGCAGTCAACAGCATCGGGCAGGGGCCTCCCAGTGAGTCAGTGGTCACTCATACTGGGGAGCAAGCTCCTGCCAGTGCTCCCCGCAACGTGCAGGGTCGGATGCTGAGCAGCACCACCATGATCATCCAGTGGGAGGAACCGGTGGAGCCCAACGGGCAGATCCGAGGGTACCGAGTCTATTACACCATGGAGCCCGACCAGCCTGTCAGCAACTGGCAGAAGCACAATGTGGATGACAGCCTGCTGACCACCGTGGGCAGCCTCCTCGAGGACGAGACCTACACCGTGCGAGTGCTGGCCTTCACCTCTGTGGGGGACGGGCCCCTGTCTGACCCCATCCAGGTTAAGACACAGCAAGGAGGTGAGCAGCTGTGTCACTGACCTGGGCTGTGGGAAGGAGAGCTGCTGCTTAGACTTGGAGATTTAGGTTCGACGTTGGGAAGGAATTATTTACTCAGAGGGTGGGGAGGCCCTGGCACAGGGTGCCCAGAGCAGCTGTGGCTACCCCATCCCTTGAAGTGTCCTAGGCCAGGTTGGATGGGGCTTGGAGCAGCCTGGGACAGTGGAAGGTGTCCCTGGCCATGGAACTGGATGAGCTTTAAGGTCTCTTCCAACACAAACCATTCCATTATTTTAAATATCTTTAACAGATGTAAAACTGCCCAGGCAGTGGTGACACTCTAACTCTCCCTAAAGCACACAGAAACTGCTTTGTCAGACATGAGTGGGGAATGAGCCTTATTTTCTGCAGGGGGAGCAAAACAAAGCCCCAGTTGTCACAGCAGATGTGTTGAGCTGCAAACACAATGTGTTTTATCATGGGCTGTCACCTAGCACGTTCTTGATGTGTGGTATGGGAGGAAACCCTGTGTCCTGCTCATGGGCTTCCTAATTCCAGTATCTTGTAATACTGGGATTCATGGGAAGGGTTGTATCCTGCTGAGAAAGAGGCATTTGATCCGTTGGGACTCTTCCATCTCCAGCAGCTCTGGACATGCTGGAGCCCTGCCGTGGGATGTAGCTCCACAACTCTAGAGGCAGGACCTGCCCACAATGCTGTGTGGCATTTTGCTGCTGACATGCTCTTCCCACACAGGCTTTGAAGAGAACAGGGCAAGAGCCTCCTAATTAGCCAAGTTAATGTGGTTTCTCCTGTTTCTCCTCTTGCCTCCTCTGCCCCATTGGCTCCCTCTCCATGCCAGTTCCTGGGCAGCCGATGAACTTCCGAGCAGAAGCCAAGACCGAGACGAGCATTGTGCTGTCGTGGAGCCCCCCACGCCAGGAGATCATAGTGAAGTACGAGCTCCTCTACAAGGAGGGAGACCGCAGCAAGGAGGTGAGTGCAGAGTGGAGCAGTGTTGGGGCTGAGGGGCTCTCGGCCCCGCCGCTCCCTGCAGTGTCGGAGCAAGGGGAGCAGGGCCGGTGTCTCTGGGCAGGCCTCACCTCTGCTGCCTGTTGTTTGGGTTTATTTTGTTTCTCTCCCCCTCGTCCATCCCAGGTGCTGAAGAACTTCGAGCCGACGACCTCGTTCACGGTGGAAGGCCTGAAGCCCAACACTGAGTATGTCTTCCGGCTGGCCGCCCGCTCGGCTCTGGGGCTGGGGGCCTTCACCCCGGAGGTCCGAGAGCGCACCTTGCAGTCTAGTAGGTGTCTCTCCTTTCCCACCCTTCAATGAGGGGACCACAGTCAGGGAGCCAGAGATGGTGGGCACAGGGGTACGGAGCTGGGGGTTGCCGTTTCACTCCAGGGAGGGGGGATGCCTTTGGGACCTGCTTTCCTCTCCCTTTGGTGGTCCATGTAGTTGTGATGTGAGCCAGGAGCAGAGCTGGGGTTTGGGGGGTGCTGGGGGACCGGGTGGCACCGTCCACTTGGGGTGGGAGCAGTGAGGGCTCGTTGGTGGCCACACTGGCCATGGTGCTGAGCATGCTCAGGGGATGGCACCCACAGCCCGTCCCACACTGACCCAGCAGCTGCCAGGAAGGGGCACAAGCAATGGAGCAGGGAGACGGTGGGAAGTGGGAGGGAGAGGAGAAGGGAAGGTGATTGTTCACAGGTCCAACCTTTCCCAGCCTTTGGGGAAGCAGTCCCCATGCTCTTTTCCACGAGCACCTCCACAGCCAAGGGGAGGAAGGCCTGGAGCACTGGGAATGGTCTCGTTTGGGGTCCAGCAGAGCAGGAGAGAGGAGTCCTGTGGAGGCTGGGAGGGGGATATTGATGATACCAGGATGGAGTGTATGCAACCAAAACATGCTGGTTTTAGTTTAATGGATTGTCTCCCTTCGCTGTTGCCCTGGGGACAATAACCCTGGATGGCAATATTTCAACCTGGGCTTTTCACAGATCTTTGCTTTTAAATGAGGTGTTTTTTCACTGCATGAGTGGCTGTGGCAGCTGTTCTTTGTGTTTTCTGTCTCCTCTCATCTCTACTAAATCACTCCGCTGCAGTTTGGAGTAGCCGGGAGCAGAACTAACTCAGAAGTGGCTCTGGTCACCAGTGTGAGGAGGGAGAGCCCTGCTCCCATCCCTCAGAGTCCCTAACAAGGGGGAGCAGCAGGCTCTTGGCTGGGCTTTTAATTGTCACACCCTGCTGTCTCTCCCTTTCCCTGTCTCCTTCTCTTTCTGTCCCTGAGGAGTGGGAAGAAGGGGAGTCTGTTTCTGCATAGACAGAATTCCTTACTGGGGCTTGCTCAGGCCTCCACTCCATTCAAAGATTTTTGGTTTTTTCTTTCTTTCAAATGTTTTTCCCCTTTTTTCCTTTTCTTTTTCTCCATCCTCTCTCTACGTTTCATAGGAAAATCCTTTCCTGACTCTGCTGCACATCTGCTGGTTCTGATCCCAGTGTGGTACTGTCAGAGGGAGCATCTCTGTGGGGTGGGGGAAATGAACTGAAAGGACCTGAAAAATAAGTGTTAAACTTACGCTCTGCTTTTGTTTTCCAAGGGGTTTCTCTCCTTGAGATCTGTGGGGATGGGAGGCAAAGAGGGTCTGGGATTTGTGCTTTCTGGTTCAATAAAACAAGCTGGAAGAGGATGTGGGATCTGGTGGTAGTAGGGCTTAGTGAAAATTTGTCCCTTAAGGGTGAGGAAAAGGGGAGCTGGGAAAAGGGAAGGCTTTGGGGCTTTTTCTAACTTGGCACCTGCCGAGAACATGGATGGGTTTCTCTCTGTGTAGCTCAGCTTTCATAGGGAGAGTCTCATTAATTTAATGCTCTTAAGAACATCAGCTGGGAGCTGTCAGTGTCCTGTAACACGGTGAAACATTTTTTCCTGGCTGGCTGTTGGAGGAACGAGTCAATTCTCCCTGGTCCGGGTGACATCCTACGGCTCACAGACCTTCTGGCTCGGGACAGGCTTTTGTGTCTTCCCTCTGCAGCTCCTTTTCCGTTCAGCTCCTCCTTGGCCCGCTCCATGCCTCTTCTTTCTTCTCTCTTCTGCTCTCTGCTTGCCTGCCTGCATGCCCTGCACCCGATGAACCAGCTCCCTGCTCCCCCTGTCCCTCGCTGGGCGATGTCACACCTCAATGGCATCTTGTCTCTGGAATGACAGAGCCTCCTCCCTGGTCCTCCCGCCCTCCTGCTGTCCCCTCCCAGCACCCACCCGCATGTGGCAGCCCCTCCCTGCACCTCCCTGCCAGGGTGGCTCCTCCTGAGCATCATAACCAAAGTAAAATCCATTAAACTAAAGGTAAAGTATCTTTTTCTTCTTGAAGTAGCTGGGTTTTAACTCTTCAAGTACCAGAGACTTAGCTTGTAAAACTGACAGACTCTCATGGCTGGGAGAAGCTGGTTTGCTCTTTCCAGTTAGCCATGACCTTCCCAGGCTCCCTGGTGACTCTCCCACTCGGAAATTCCAGAGTGCAAAGCGTGGTCAGCAGACAGGGGTGGCAGGGTGGGCGCTGTGAGGCTGCGTGTGCAGGTGCAGAGGAACAACGGGGCTTTCTCACCCTCTGTTCCTGCCCAAGAAAGGCTGTTCCCCCCACATCAGCTCCACTCTGCTTCCTGTCCCCCTCCCCACAGTACATTGAAGTGAATGAAACACTCAAAGTCTATGGTACCTAAAGGGTTAAAAAACATGATATTGTACAAGGTCAGTAAGGGTCATTCTTGTGGCTTGGACAGTCAACTTTAAAGCATGTAAAAGGTGCAGCTCAGGTGAGTACTGGCTGGTCTCAAGCAGATTCACAAATACAGTCCACCCTGTGGCTGCAGGCTCACCACACGTGGCTCTGCAGACACTCCCGGATGCCCTGGAGCCCTGGGAGGGTGGGGAGGGGTCCCAAAACGCTGGTGAAAACAGCCAGCAGGCAAAGGCCATGCTCCCCTGGCCGGGGGCTCCTGCCTGTGCCTGGCTCCCCGCCCAGGGAAGGGCTGGTTGCAGAGCTGAGCTCACAGCCCCGTTGGGGTTTGTGGCACTGGGCTCCTGCCACGGCTCCTGGCTCCGGCGCTGTCCCCAGCGTCCCCAGGGTCACACAGGTTGGGCTGGATTGTGAAGGAAACAGTGCCATGAGCTCCCCAGAGGCGTCTCCAGCGTGGCCAGCCAGCACCCCTGGCTGTTCTCCTCGGCTGCTGCAGTCCAGGAGTGACGGGGAGGGGGCCAGGCAGGACCTGGGCCTTCTCCCCCATCACCCACACCCACCCTGCCTTTTTGACCAGAGAAAGTGCAAAACCATCCCAAAAGGAGGCCTCACCCCAGGGCCTCTCTGTAGGTCCCTGTGCTGGCGTGTAGAGGGTGAGTGAGCGAGCGTGGCAGCGCAGACAGTGACCCCAGTGCCAGCTGGAGCTGAGCTCTGCTTCCTGGGGCTTTCAGAATGAGGTTCAGGATGAAGGGTAGGTCAGGTCAGACCCTCTCTGCAGTGGGTTTCTCAGCTGTGGTGGCTTTGGCTGGAACTAAGCAGGAAAGGTGGATTTTAATATGCCCAGCCTCTGATGAGGACAAAAAAAGGAGTGGCACCATGGCAGCAACGGGAGAGGGCTGAGGCTTTCCCTCCATACCTTGAAACCATCCTTGAGTTGGTTCTGGGACATGAGATGAGCAGTGCACCTCTGTCCTGGAGAGGTGGTGCATCAGTCACAGCAGATGGAGAGAGCCAGAGGGAAGGAGATCTGTCACTGGGAATGTGCTGCCCTACTCTGTGCTGACAGTTTAGCAAAAGAGACCAGATTGGGGTCCAAAATTGCCACTTCTGCAACAGCTGGGGTTCTGCTGGTGGGGAAGGACTCAGGGGGTCTCACCATGGGCAGAGTGACGTTTTAAAAGCCAGTCATGTGCAGAAACCCACCAGGAGCTTGGTCTGGCCTCGTAGCTCAGTTCCTCCAGTTCTCTTGTAAGAAAGTCTTATAAGTTAGCAGTTGAAGCGTGGAAGGTAGGTAAACAGACTGGGAATGTTCTGGAAGGAGTCACTTTTTATATCAGTATTATTTTATTATTATTATTTCCTTTGTGGTGGTTTTTTTTTATTTATTTATTTGTTTCAAATTATTGGCTCGATTTATGTTTTATTTTCCAGTTTGTTCCTTTTGGTTTGGTTCATTTAACATATTCTGTGTTGTTTTGCGTGGCCAGCCATGGCCAGGGCTCGTCAGCCTCCTCACTGGGAGTGCTGGGGAGAAGGGAGTCATTCTGCCAGGTTAAAGACAGCAATAGAGCATAAAAATAGAAGGAAAACACCCAGAATGTCCTACTGGGCAGGGTGCTCAGACAGCAGTGGAAGGATTATCCCTCCCTTTTTGAAAAGCCACTTCCCTCTGTCTCCTGGAGGCTCCTGGAAAGTGTGTGGCTCTCACTCCAGTGCCAGCTGGGCTAAGTGGATTTAGCAGAGTTCTCAAGGCAAACTGGGCCTAAACATCTGGGTGCAACTCAAGGATGGGAGTAAGAGGTTTGAAAACCATCATTCCTCTGTAAAAGAGCTTTTTGTTGATTAAAAAAAACATCAGAGGAATGGGAAGCAGTGACCAGCACTGATCTACTGCTTCATGTGGGTGATACGTGGGGGGCTCGCAAGCTCACCCCAGTTACCTGCCCTGTCTGCAGAGAGTTAAAAGCTCTTTATTGCAGTTGGGTGAGATGAGATTTATGGATTTGCCTTGAAAATACATCCCACGCTCCTTCCCTGTGCTGATCAGTTGTCATTAGTGACTGGCAGAAGTGTGATCTAACCCCTGGAAGTGTTCAGGGCCAGGATGGAGCACCCTGGCCTGGCTGAAGGTGTCCCTGCCCAGGGCAGAGGATGGAAAGAGAGGAGCTTTAAGGGAGAGCTGTGGGTTCCACCTTCCCCACCTCCTGGTCACCCTGAGAAGGTGTCTGGGTAGGGCCACTCTTCCCAAGGTTTTCTCCTGGGATGTTCAGGAACACCCGGGTGTAGCTCAGGCTGTGAGTGCAGTGGGAATTAGACCTGCTGCTGCTTTGGAAAATCCCCCAGATACCTGAATGCCTCACCAAACCCACTGCCTCCCCCCTTCTGCAAGTGTCTTCTCGAAACCCTTCTCTTTAACCACCACTGCTTGGCAGTGTCCTGGGCATTCCCACCGTGGGATTCAGCCTCCTTCAGTCTGGGGACAAGTAATCACTTCCATCTGGAGGTACAGACTCTTAAATTTAAGCCTCCTGGCAAAAGATTTGCTTTTCTTACTTAATTTTCACAGATCCCTTCAAAGAAATTCAAGATCCCAGAGACTGAGGTTGGAAAGAAGTTCTTTCCCAGCCAGAGCAGGATTTGCCAGGCTGCTGTAAAACAGGGAGCCAAAGGAAAGGGCTTTTATAGGGTGCAGCTGGGTGTTTAGTCGGTGCCAGGTTAGTGGAAGCAGCAGGACCCCTCTTGGCTGGCCCACTTGCTGGTTTAGTCCTTTGCTTTACACCATTTCAGTTTTGATGCCTCATTTAATTTCTGTTGGCTTTTTTTTTTTTTTTTTTTAAAACCTCTTCATTTCAAAAAAAAAAAAAAAAAAAAGACAACAACAAAAAGCTCTCTTCTCTTTTAATTTTATCTTCCTAAACCAAACTTTTGTACGTTTTATTTTAGACTTTTTTGTTATCATTTTTCCTTTTTTTTTTTCTTTTATCTTTCCCATCTTTTGTTTTTTTTCCCCCTTTCCCCTCTCCCTTCTTTCCCTTTCCCCCCCCCTGATTTTCCCCCCTCATAGAACCGTCTGCCCCCCCTCAAGATGTAAAATGTGTCAGCACCCGCTCCACCGCCATTCTGGTAAGTTGGCGGCCGCCTCCGGCCGAGAGCCAGAACGGCGTCCTGGCCGGCTACAGCGTCCACTATCGAGCGCTGGACTCGGAGGACACGGAGCTAAAGGAGGTGAATGATATCCCCCCAACCACCAGTCAGATCCTGCTGGAGTCCCTGGAGAAGTGGACCGAGTACCGCGTCACCGTGGTGGCTCACACGGAGGTGGGGCCGGGCCCGGAGAGCTCGCCGGTCATCGTCCGCACGGATGAGGATGGTAATTGAGCCTTTGCTGGGGTCTCCGGGGGGTTCCTGGCCCTGGGGGGGTTGTTCCTGTGCTGGGGAGGACACAGTGAGGCCTTTCCCGTGGCTCTCCGGTGCTGCCAGGCCAGAGCTGGAGTGGGATCCAAGGTCCGAGTTGTGCGGCATTTCCTGGTGCCATCGCCCCGAGCCCTCTGAGCACTGGGCTCTGTAGGGTTCTCCTTCCCTGCTTTAGAGCAGTTCCTGAATTTATGGGGGCTTTCTTAATATCCCTGAATCTTGACTGCTCCACTCCCTCTGAACAGATGCTCTCACTGAGCCGGGAGCAGCCAAGACATCAAAACCTTTGCTCAGAGGAAACCTTTGCTGCCAGAAACTGGTTTCATGGAATCACTGTATATCCTGAGTTGGAAGAGACCCACAAGGATCAGCCAAGTCCAAGTCCTGGTCCTGCATAGGACAGCTCCAAGAATCCCACCCTGTGCCTGAGAGCACATGTTTTAAAATATTAAAGAGTTCTTCCCACACATTCCTTGTTACTGCGTTCCTTGTTACTACCTCCTCCTTAAGTCAGAGTTTTTGTCAGTAGTAGAAAGGAGGAATCTGTTAAAGTTTAGAAACCTTGAGCAACAACAGTTCAGTGGCCCCAGTCAGAGATTTGAATTTTCCTGGTATTTCTACAGTAAAATAAAACCAGGGAAAAGCATGAATGTGTGCATGAAGGGAGAGGAGCACCCTCACTTTGAGGGTAGGACATACAGACATATGTGAGGGTAGATAACATACGGAATTCTCAAATTTTTCCGATGTTCTTCATCTATTCCAAATAAAAAGAATTTTTAAAAAGCAACAGGTTTGTCCCCAGTGTTGGTCCTGTTTCCCTGAGCCTCTGCCCACATCCAAATAGACCCTGCTCAAAGAAAGTATGATTTCTTGGTAGATGAAGCTCTCATGCCCTGTATGATTAGTAATAGTAGTACTAGTACTACTGCTAGTAGTAGTAGTGTTTCCAGAAATTCAGCCCCAATTCCATCCAAGACATCTCTTGTTTTCTGTCCCGAGATTCCACAGTGGTTGTAGCCACCAGTCCCCCTGCCCTGCCAGAGAGAGGAGGGAACTCCAAGGACGAGCACCCTGCTGATCCTCTCCACTCCGACCTCCCACAGGCGGGACCAGAGCTTTTCTGGCTCACTGAAAATGCACTTTGCCCTCAGAATGAGATCTAGAGCTTTACTGGTTCCTTCCATCTGAGCAAACTGGGCACGAAGGAGCCTATGGAAGGATGGCTGGATGATGAGATGGGCATGTTCCCATCCCTTTCTCCTGGCCGTGCAGATCAGGTCCCACAGAACTCCTTCCCTGCTCACTGGGAGGCCGCTGACAGAGGATGGGATGTTCAGTTGTTCAGGTCTCCCCCTCCTTCCAGGGCTCAGATCCGGGGTGTGCACGTCCCAGAGGAGCAGGGACAGGCCGCAGCCAGACCCCCCAAGTGACTGGAGCCCCTTGCTTGCCTCCCCGCAGTGCCCAGTGCCCCGCCACGGAAGGTGGAGGTGGAGGTGCTGAACTCGACGGCCATCCAGGTGTTCTGGCGCTCGCCAGTGCAGAGCCGCCAGCACGGCCAGATCCGTGGCTACCAGGTGCACTATGTCCGCATGGAGAACGGCGAGGCCAGGGGGCTGCCCCACATCAAGGACATCATGCTGGCAGATGCCCAGGTAAGGGCTCCCCTGCCCGAGCCCCCGCCAGGCTGGGAGGGGTGGGTGCTGGGGCTGCTCTGCCCCAGGCAGTGTAACTGGGGAAGGAGCCTGTGACGAGGCATGGCTGTGTCTCTGCAGCTCGTTTGTGCTCCCAGACAGTGTCACTGTGGAGGAGTATGAACTGCTGTCCCAGCACTGGGATAAATACCCATCCATGCTCCCTGTCTCTGGGAAGTCTTTTTAATTCAGGCAAAGGCCACGGTGGAATCTACTAATTTCTCCCACTCTACTTCTTCCCTCATGCTTGCCTGGTAACTTCTGACCTTGTGTGGCTGCTTGCTCAGGGACTCCTTCCTCATGCTGTGTCTCTGTCTTTCCCTTCTTTCCCCTCTTGTATTCTCATGTGCCAAACCTCTCTTGTTCTCTGCCCAGTGGGAAACAGATGACACTGCTGAATACGTAAGTAAAAACATAAAAATCCTCCCATGCTGGTTCTGCCTCTTCCCTTCTCCCACTTCCTGTTGTGGTGTGATATTCTCCTTTTCTTTTATTTATTTTCTTTGCAATGCCAGTGTGCCTGTTGTAGAGCCCGTTTTTGGTGTTCCCATGCATTGTCCCCTCCCTTTCACTGCTCTGTGACCCTCTGTGATCGTGTTGTTCGTGAGCACGCAGCAATCCCACAGGATTTTCCCTTTGGCTCTGAAGGAAAGATGGGTCTGCTGCTCCTCCGTGGGGAAGCAGATGGAATATTGAATTTGGGACTTCCTTGAGCGTAGGAGAATCCTAAAATAGTTTGGATTGGAAGGGACCTTAAAGGCCATCTTGTTCCACTCCCAGCCATGGGCAGGGACACCTTCCACCAGACCAGGATGCTCAGATGGGCTGCTTTGCAACACCTCTGTGGCTGGAAAAGAAAGGCTGGGAAGCACTGGGAATTCAGAATCCATGAGTCCTGAGCTATCAGGGCATGAACAAATGCTTTGTACCCTCAAAGGGCCAAGATCCTTAGAAACTCATTGATGCAAAGCACCAAATCATTATTGGTGCTCTTACCTTTGAAATACCTTGAAATCAGCTTGGCTGTTTGGCATTTGCTATTTCTGCTAAAATGATAAGTGTTTTCCAAAATCCTACAGCTACAAAGCAGTAGGAGAAAGCATTTTCTCCTTGAAATGACAAGGTCTTAAGATAACACGACCAAACTGGTTGTGTTTGTGTCTCCCGGGGATTACCAAGTGTCCTGCACAAGTGAGGGGCCTCCCTTTGAGGGGTGGAGAATGAATCTCATGGGAGGCAATACCCCTGCCTAAAATCTTAACAAAACTCCTTGGCAGGTGTGAGGGCAAAACAGGTTTTTGACTTCCACAAGCCAGACCTGCCCCTGCAGCTGATGGCCTCCAAACTCACTGATCAAAATCCCACTGTTCAACAGTTCTGCTGTTCCACTCCCAGCTCACCACTGGGGATATAGTTATTTTCAGGACTAACAAATTCTTTGCAACTGCTGCCCCGAGATTTAATATTGAAAGCACAAAGGGATGATGAGAGAGGAAAGCCATAAAACATGCACAACATTCCCATCTCACTCCTTTCTGGGGCCTTGGGGAAAACCCTGCTGCATGTGCTGTCATCCTGTTTGATTTAGCACGGGTGTTCCTTTTCCAACACAGCCCTTTGAAAGGCTGGATCCCTCCTGGGGAAGGGCTGTTCTTGAGGCCAGTGTTCCAACAAAAGCTCCTGGGAGCCAGGTGTGGGGAGGCTGATAGAGGATGGGGAAGGAGGGGGTGGGATTTAGCAGGGAGCTTTAGCGTGAGTGGAATGTGTCGTCTTGCACTTTGCATTCAAGCAATCCCTTTAATATTATGAAGGCATTAAAAATATCTCTGAGGAGAGAAGAGAGGGGTAATGGTGAAAAAAATGTAATCTCCCTGAAACCTCTGAGCCTCCTCTGAGGCCACACAGTGGAGAGGAAAGCTTTGAAGGGAGCGAAAGCATTTGGATGCTGAAGTGGTTTGTGTGAAGACAGGGAATGTGTGAGAGGCAGATCTGGAGGAGGATGCCTTGCACAGGGCCCTGCAGAGCCAGGCTGTGTTTGCAGAGCTGTGAGTGCCTTGCCAGGGAAACAGGGCTCTCCCCCTCTGCCACTTCCCACAGAAGCCCCAGAGTGTCTCGTCCTCTTGGATTCGGTGTTCCTGCATGCTGGAAAAGAGCTGAGACTCCTGCAGGGAGGAGAGAGCTGCCCTTGGGTGTGGGCCTGAACATTGACACGATTTCCCTCTGGCATCTTGCAAACAGGAAATGATCATTGCTGGGCTCCAGCCCGAGACTGCCTATTCCATCACCGTGGCCGCCTACACCATGAAGGGAGATGGTGCTCGCAGCAAACCCAAAGTGGTCACCACGAAGGGTGCAGGTGAGAGCCTTTTCCTAAAGCCAAGGAGTTTCTCCAGACTCACCTTCTTTCATCCCATTCCCTTCTTGAAGGACAGACTTGCAGCAAGAGCCAGGCTGCCCCAAAGGCAAAATTCGATTTATTAACGCAGAAACCCCTTCATTCCTCACATGCAGCCCTCACCAAATGTCACAATTTTCTGCCTACTGCTGCAGAAAGCCACAGAACACCCAGAAACACAACAGAGGATGAATTCATCAGTTGTGAATTCATCACTCATAATCTCTTGAGCTGTAAATTCCAGTGCATCAGAAGGAAAGTG
The DNA here is from genome assembly GCA_020086605.1 of Lanius collurio. Classification (NCBI taxonomy): domain Eukaryota; kingdom Metazoa; phylum Chordata; class Aves; order Passeriformes; family Laniidae; genus Lanius; species Lanius collurio. The sequence goes on from JACBWW010000086.1 coordinate 470,732, forward strand.
GTCTGACTGGAGAGACCATGTAGCTTTGAAGGTGGCCCACGCAGGTTCTCTGGGGACAGGAGAGCTCTGCTGTCATGGTGGGGACTTGCAAAGAGCTGAAGAGCAGCAGGCAGACAGTGGTGGCTTGTCCTGCCCACTCCCTTCTTCTAGTACCATGTCTGGAAATACATCCCTTGTGTTCAGGACTGGAGGAGAGAGAAACTCTGACAGTTTTGACCTTTCCTGGCTCTCGTTTCTGTGACCTGGGCTCTGCCTGCACATAACAGCCAGAGCCTTTTCCTTCACTCACCCTCTTCTCCTTACCCTCCAGTTCTGCCCATGTTTCTCCTCACTAACTCCCTGGTTCTCTGCTTTCCTTCTCCCCAAGGCTCTCCACCCTCCCTGTTTTTCTCTCCTGGAGCCTTTCTCTCTGCATAGCTCCCTTGTCACTCTCCCTTGTCACCCTCCCTCATCTCTTCCCATTAGGATTTGCAGTGCAGGTGATCAGTCACAGAGGGATGTTTTCTCCAGCACAGCAGCTATTACCCAAAACTCAATTTCCCCTGACTTGAAATAGCTATTAAAAAAAAAAAATCTTTCAAATGGCTCTGTAACATTCTTACCTTCTTTGCAGTGTTGAGTCAATACACCTTCCGAGAGGAGAGATTTCTTTCTTTATCGTTCAGGGCTGGGGGCTGAATTTAAATACAGTAATACATCTAATTTTCTCCTTTACTGTCCAAACCAATTGCAAAATAAAACACTTCCCCCTCTCTGCACTTTCTTCTCACCTTTATTCCAAACAATATTTGTTGTGCAGATGTAATACTTTCAAGCTCAGCTGATTACAGTAACATTTGGGATAAAAACTGAAACATAAAGGTAATGGCACTGTTTTTCTCTTTAATGTGTTCCTTAGACATTCCCAGGGGAGGAGGCTGGGTCTCCCAGCACCATCCCTGCCATTCTTTGGCACTGTTTCAGAGACAGCCCCTCATCCCCGTTGAGCTGTCAGTGGAGGCAGCAGGCAGAAGTTCTCCAGTTTGGTCCCTTCAGAATCCCTGGCACGGGCAGATCCTGCCCTGCTCCCTCAGCCCCGCTGCAGCATTCCAGCCCTCGCCCCTCGGCTGGACTCCTGCTGTGGGGGTGGGCTGGGATCCCTCCCTACTCCATTTTCTCTCCTCCTGTCCAACCAGGAGAAATACCAAGGCAGAGAGAAGGAAATTAGATCTCTAATAGTGGAGCAGAGTGTCAGTGACGTGTGAGCTGCTGGAATTAATGCTCTGCTTTCTCCGGCTTCGGGAATCTCTGGGCCTGCACGTGTCATTTAGCTGTGGCTGTGGGCTTGCTTAGCAGGCAGGCAGTGCCAGGGCTCATTAGGCAGAGACAGCCTAGCTCCTTCAGACACTGCTGAGCTCCCCAGAACCCCCACACGTGGAGGAGCTCACTGGCAGGTGAGGAGCTGAGAATGCACCAGCACTTCTGTGTTCCCTTCCTCCAGAGGAGAGGAGCAGCACAGAGCAAGCAGAAGCTCTCCCTGCCCTCTCCCTCACACAGATTTTGGGCTCTGGTTCCTCTGCCTGTGCTTGTGTACCCAAGTGGGTGATGAGCTGCCTGCCAGCCGTGTGAGCTGGCCCTGTGCCTGCTGCTCAGAACCTGGGGCTGCCCAGACTTCCTTCCATCCTTCATTGCTTCACCCTCAGCTGCTCTGGGCTTCTCAGACTGGGCCAATCTGTTCCAGTCTCTTTCTGCATGAGTTGGGATGTGTAATGGAGAGAGGAAGAGAGGTTGGGAGTTTGGGGACTCCAGGTTTGTTTTTCCCTGTCCTGGAAGCCATTGGGACAGGAGGCTGGGAGACAGGACTCCTGAGCTGGTTCTTCCCAGTGGTGGGAGGGTGGGTGGTCCAGGGACAGGGCAGGAGCTGTGCACACCCCTCCCTCCTGAACAAAGGGAAGAAAATCAATCTAGGAGTGTGTCAGCACCTCACAGCTGACATGCTGGCAGTGCTCCTCATTTCCCAAACTGTTTAGGGCCCATCCACCTATACAGAGTGGCAGCAGTTTGGGTTGCACGGAGCAGGGCTGGAACACCACTGCTTACCTGAGGAACCTGTCACTGCAGCTGAAGCATCTCTGCAGCTCCTTTCCCTCACCCCACCCATGGCTGAAGGTGTCTCTCTTCTCTCCTAGTCCCAGGAAAGCCCATCCTGTCTGTGCACCAGACAGAGGAGAACACTCTCCTGGTGAAATGGGAGCCCCCGCTGGATGCGGAGGGCCAGGTGTTGGGCTACCGGCTCCAGTTCGGCCGCAAGGACGTCGACCCTCTGGCCACCTTGGAATTCTCAGCACTGGAGGATAAGTACATCGCTCCCAGCATCCACAAGGGCGCCACGTACGTGTTCAAGCTGGCCGTGAAAAGCCGGGCTGGCTTTGGGGAGGAAGCTGTGCAGGAACTCACCACCCCTGAAGACATCCCCAAGGGTTACCCCCAAATCCTCGAGGCGAGCAACGTCACGTCCATGTCGGTGCAGTTTGGCTGGCTGCCCCCCGTGCTGGCCGAGAGGAACGGAGCCATCGTCAAATACACCGTGGCCTACCGGGAGGCCGGTTCTCCCGGCAACCTGCTGGAAAAAGACCTGCCCCCCTCCCCAGAGAACTCGTACACCCTCAACGGCCTCAAACCCAACACCGCCTATGATGTTAAAATCCGTGCTCACACCAGTAAAGGCCCCGGGCCCTACAGCCCGACTGTCCAGTATCGGACGTTCCAGCTGGACCAAGGTAGGACTTACCGGTTTCTCCTCCCTCTCTCCCCTTGTATCCGGGGCTGGTGCCGGGAGGCAAGAGAGCTGGAGAGGTCAGGCCAGGCTCAGCCAGGCTCGTGAGTAAATGCAGAGCACTCTGGTGTCACACTCAGTCCCTCTGCTCCTCTCTGCCTTGTGCCAGGTAAGTCCCTTTTACCACTTTCTTCTAAGTTAAGTCCGGACACCTCCTGTCACTGGCACCTGAAGCGGGGGGCCAGTCGCTGTACAGGTGGGAAGAGCATTTTCTTCAGCTTTTGCAAACAGCCAAAAGAAAAGAGCAAAAATTTTAAAAAACAAACCCTCGAGCTGTGACCTGGGATGGGTTTTTCCTCACCTGAGCATGCTCAGCCAGCCAGCACCTCGTTCCTGCAGCAGCCACCCAGGCCCAGAGTGGGCGCAAAGCCACGCACCCTCCTGGGGTTAGGCATGGGGACAGGGAGCACTGGGAGATGGACCTTGGCAAAACTCAAGCACAGTGTGGAGGAGGGAGCAATCCCTTCCATTCCTGCAGCCGCAGCCAGACCCAGCCTGGCAGGCCCCTCTTCCAGCACTTGACATTCTCTTCCTTCTCTTTCCTGTTCTTTCTTCCTTCTGCTGCCTTTTCTTCTCCTTTCTCCCCTTCCTCCTCACTTTTTTCTCTGCAGTTTTACCCAAAAACTTCAAGGTGAAGATGGTGACAAAGACATCTGTCCTTTTGAGCTGGGAGTTCCCTGAGAATTACAACTCTCCTACCCCATACAAGGCAAGTGGCATGCAGGAGTTTTTCCTGTGTTTGCCCCAGCTCTGCAGGGCTGGGGGCTTCATGTTCTCTGCAAACCGAAGGGATGGGGAGGAAGGAGTTGGGGCATTTTCAGCCTTGCTCAGGGAACAACCTCCTCCCCTCCCACAGATCCAGTACAACGGGCTGCATGTCGACGTGGACGGACGAACCACCAAGAAACTCATCACCCACCTGAGGCCCCGCACCTTCTACAACTTTGTGCTGATGAACCAGGGCAACAGCATGGGGGGGCTGCAGCAGAACGTTGCTGCCTGGACTGCTGCTGACATGTTGTCCAAGAAGCCAGAGGTGACCCACAAGCCTGATGCTGATGGCAACGTGGTGGTGATTCTCCCTGACGTGAAGAGCTCTGTGCCTGTCCAGTAGGTTTCTGTTTAACTGCAGGTGTGGGGTGCTCATGTTTTGGGGGTCTGATGGCTAGAGACCACCACAAACTCACAGGGGCAGTGCCAGGGGGGTAATCCCTACATTTCCAGCCTTCCTGACTGTTGCCTTTTGGAGGCACTTCTACATCAAAAGGGAAGCCAAAGAAGGGTGAAGGGAGCACATGAGGAGCCATGGGGCTGCCACTGAATCCGGCTCATTCCAGGAATAACAGCTGTGCTAAATGAAAAACAAGGGGCTTGAGCCAGTGGGGCAGTTTGGGCAAACTCACATCAGTGTGTGCGCTCCCTTCTTCTGTGGCTAATTCCTTCTGTTTCTTCTGATCATTCCCAACATTTAGAGCTTTCTACATTGTGGTGGTGCCTCTGAGGAAGTCCCGGGGAGGACAGTTCCTCAACCCCCTGGGCAGCCCTGAGGAGATGGACCTGGAGGAGGTGAGTGTGAGTGAAATTGGGCTGGGCTGTAGGGGGAGAGCGAGCAGCTGGAATGGGAGGGTGACCTGAGGGCTGGGAGGGTTTGGATGGAGCCCTCTTTTAACCAAAAACCCAAACTATTCCAAACCATGACTCCTTGCTCCCCATTCAGAGCAGCCAAGGCGTGGCCAGTCTGGGAGGGCTGCTTTGGCTCTCCTCCTTGCTGCTCCTGTCCAGGATCTCAGGGTGTTCCTCTGCTTCCTCCAGCTCGTCCAGGACATTGCCAGGCTCCGGCGCCGGAGCCTGCGGCATTCCCGGCAGCTGGACTTCCCCAAGCCCTACATCGCTGCCCGCTTCCGCTCCCTGCCCTCACACTTCATCCTGGGGGACATGAAACACTACGACAACTTCGAGAACAGAGCCCTGGAGCCGGGGCAGAAATACGTGATCTTCATCCTGGCAGTGCTGCAGGAGCCCGAGGCTGTAAGTGCTGCCTGCTGCCCCCAGCCCTCGCTGATCCTTGGGGATGGACCAGGGAGCTGCCACAGCCCTGCTGCCCTCCTTGAGGGGTTTTTCTTCCCAGCTGTGGAGCTTTTGGATGTGGCTCTTGTGCTTGGTGAGCTGCTTGTGCCTCCGTTCACCTCTTCCAAGCACCAAGGACACGAGCAGCTGTTGCTTCTCCCAGTCTTTGGGCACAGAACTTGTACACTTGTGGCTCCAGACTGGAGTCCAGAATGGGGAGGAATGCTGAACTATCCCCTCAGGGCTCGAGTTCAGAGAGCCCTGGGTCAAGCCCCCTTTTTGAAGAGAAATGTCCTTTAAAGGCTGTTCTTAAACTCCTCAGAGCAATGACCCCCGACATCCTGCTCCGAGAGCACGTCACACTCTGGGCATTGCTAAACTCCCCTCCAAGCACAGAGGGAAGTGTTTTTTACAGAAAACTAGAAGTCCTCTACCAATTCAGCATCTCTTCTGTTTTCACTGGGGCTGTACTTGGCTTTCTGAAAACAACTATTTTAATATTTACCTGCCTCCTCCTTCACACACAATGGGAAACAGCCTAATACTTTGTTGTTTTTAAATCCCCCTATGGAATTGTAGCAGGGAGCTATTGGAAATTAAGGGTTTTCAGAGTTTTTTTTCCCCCAGTAAATATTTAGTTGTGTATTTGATATTAAAGGATTAGGCTGACACGCTCCTGAATGTGTTTCTCAATCGGATTACTGCAGTTTGTGGTAATTTCTGCTTTAGAACAAGGTGCTGCAGTCTCACTCCCAGGGGCCTGGATCCCAAGTGTGGAGCAGCATTCCAGCCTGCTCAGAGCTGATGGAGTTCAAGGACCCAGAGTTCCTGTTCCTGCCCTGGCTGCTCTGCCTAACCAGGCTGTGGCAGCTCTCTGTGCTGTTCAGTAAAATGGGAATTCATCCTGAGTCAGGACTCTGAAGGGTTTGAATGTGCCTCTGATCCTCCTCAGGAGCCTGGCTCAGTGCAGAGGCAGCAGAGGACACACAGTGTTTTACTACTTTATATTTATTTGTCAAGGTTGGTTTTTTTCAGTCACCAGACTAAGCGTGAATTCTTGTTTTAATCCCTTCCCTCTTGCTCTGTAATCCCATCTGACTGTCAAAATCCAGATGGTTACGTGAGAGCTTGGGGAAGGTGTTTGTGGCAGTGGTGAGGGCTCAGGGCTGTGGTGGAACAGAGACAGCTGGATCTCTAAAAGCACCTTCCCAGCCGTGAGAGGGGGTGAGCCACAGGCACAGGGCAGGCTACAGCATCACATGAGTGTGATCTCTCAGTGATCTGTCTCCCTGGAGCACTGGGAGATGCCCTCATATGGATGCTCAGGGCCAGGGTTATTTTCTCTAGGTTGAAGAGGGCATTTTCCCTGTTAGCATTTGGGTTGTGCTGCAGAGAGCTCCCATCCTCTCCAGCAGCCTCCCCTGTGGAATATCCTGTGCTTTCCCACTTCTCAGTCCCCATCCCACCTCTGAGCTGTGTTCCACCATATTCCCTGTCTTCCAGACCTATGCTGCCAGTCCCTTCTCCGACCCCATCCAGCTGGACAACCCTGACCCGCAGCCCATCATCGATGGTGAGGAGGGGCTGATCTGGGTCATCGGGCCTGTCCTGGCCGTCGTCTTCATCATCTGCATCGTCATCGCCATCCTGCTCTACAAAAAGTAAGAGCTGCTCGCTGCCCACACCTGAGATGGTTCTGAGTGTCCCCAGGGTCCCCTAAAGGGAATGTCCTCCTTGGGCCTGTCCTTGGCAGCTGAGGCTAAATCCTTCCTTGGGCACTGGAGAGAGGAGCCCTGAGGCACAGAAGCTGGAATGGGAGACTCTGCCCAGGAGGGATTAGCAGTGGGCTGTGGGGATTTGCTGCTTCAGCCTCTGCCCCATGGCACTCCCAGGAGATGTGTGCTTGTCCCACAGACACTCCTGTGGGGCGTGTGTGCAGTGAGTGTGTCAGGACTCCAGCCTTGCTGCTCTCAGCCTCAGACTCCCCTTTCCATTCTCTCTGTGCCTGTGGGCAGTGAGGGGGATGCAGGAAAGGCACCTCTGAGCTGTGGGGCAGCAGAGACCTCCACTGCTCTCAGACTGGTTTTCTGCTGGAGTTGGGAGGCAGGAGCAGGGTGTGAGTGTTCAGGAGAGAGAAGGGAAAACCCTTGGAAGTGTCTCCCTTTCCCTTGGCTTTCTGAGTAGCTCACAGTGGATGAGAACTGGGGGTCCCCCTGAGCACACACAGGGCAAGGGAAGGGGACAGGAGGGGAAGCAGGAGCTGAGCAAAGTAAATAATGGTGGCAATGGCCAGCAGAGGTGTCCTTAGCTGGGACAGCTCATTCCCAGGGCGGAGGGAACTCTCCTAGCCCTGTTCCATGTTTGACCTGCACAGGTGTGCTCCCTTTTGCTCAGGTGTGGCCTCTGCATCCCAGCATGTGAGGCTGCTCTGGGGGCAGGGGCTCCGGGGTCCTCGCTGGTGTCCATTTACCTGAGTGATCTGTTCTGGTGCCACCTCTGCTGCCAGGGCTAGAGCTGAGCAAATGCTTTCCCTTCCCTCTTCAAGTCCTTTCTAACCTGAACATTTGTCTTGTCTTCTCTCCACTTACTGCTTTCCTGGACAGCAAACCAGACAGGTAAGAGCACAGATTTGCCGTTTATTCAGGTTCTTGCTTGCTGTGTGTTAAGCAGTGTTTGCTCTGTGATGTTGTGGCTTTGTTGGTGCAGTTCCCACCTGTCCTCACAGAAACCCCATGTTAGACTAGCATGGGACCATGTTTGAATTGGGGCAGAAAAGCAAAGCAAGCCCAGTTTTCTCCTGCTTGTCCATTCCTAAATAAAATGTCCCTTTCGCAGGTTGAGCAGCAGTGACAGTAAATGGCTCATAAAGTGTTGGGTTAATGGAGCAGAGAAACATTCATTTGTGTGGCAGTCAGAGGTGAAAGTGGGTTTCTGCATGTCTGGCTGCTCCACACGGGCTGTGCCTGAGCCCCTGGCACGCTGGAAGCAGATCACTCACCAGCTGAGCTGTCCTCGCCCCATGGCAGGAGCTGCTCTTGCCCCCTCAGCCAAGGGCTTCTGACACAGGCTGTTTATGACTGCAGAAATGAAACTTCTTTCCAACCATTTCCAAGACTGTGAGGGCTTTCACTAAAAGTAACTGATGGGTTCAGTCCATGAACTCTTAACAGCAGTTTCAGAACTGCGGCAAAAATAAAGCACTCCCAAACTGCAGAGTGGTGTCATTCCAAAATGGTGCCCCTTGCAGTGCTGGCAGGGCTCACACCACTTCTTCTGGCTATTAATGACATCAAGAGACAGCTAAAAATGTCCTGAATAACCTCCTCTCTGCCTAAGTAATTGCCAGTGCTGCTGCAGGCAAATTATTGGAGGCTTCTGTGCACCCTAAGCAGGAGAGGTGAGGAGCTCCACAGCCACCTCGCTGGAAGGGCTGGGACCACCTTTGCAAGCCTTGGGGTGGGGGCCACAGTCTCCACTCTCTGGAGAAGCTCAGCTCCCAGCAGCTCATCACTGTTTCTTTCCAAGGGGTTATCACATCTTTAGGTCAGCACTGGGCTTTGCTTCTAAATTCTCTTCAAGGAGAATGAGCCAGGTCAGCAAAGACTTTTTCAACTGCCTCAGCTAACCTAACCCATTTGGAGGAAAGTATATTAGGAAACACTTGCATGTGCAGCTCAGCTGGCGGGTTGGAGCGGGCTCCGGCTCCTGGCAAGGAGGAGAGGTGGATCTCAGCAGGCACAGCTGTGCTAGGAGAGGATGTGTCTACACTGTTTGTTGAACCCAGATTTTTAGGGTTCTGCAGTTCAAAAAAGATTGAAAACTGCTGCTCTGACTTCTCTGCAGCAGGGCAGCTCTGAGAGCTCCTGAACAAGCCAACAGCAATATCAGAGCTTGACTTCCAAGGTCATGGCCAGGAGATTCTGTACTTTTCCAAATGATTCTGCTGGCTCTGGTTCTTTCAGGCTGGAAATGGCTTGGCCAGAGTTGGAAGATTTTTGCTCTGCAGAGTTCAGTGGAGGCTGCTCTGAGCAGGGAGGGTGAGGTGTGGGTTCACAGCACCTCAGCTGCTCCTGGCTGCCAGTGTGTGCTGCTTCTGGGAGAAGGGGGGGGAACTTCCAGACTTACCTGAAAGCTGCTGAGGGGCTGCTGGGCCATTGTCAATGCCTCAAACGTAGCACTGGCAAACCTTCCAAACCTTGTCCCTTTTCTGATGTGTTTCATCTACTTACACCTCTGGCTGCACCTCTGATTTTCGGTGGGAGCTTTGCTCGTGCCTGAACATGAGTGGCTGAGGAGTAGTTGAGACCACAAGGCCAGAAGCTAAGCTGCTTTTTCTTTCTGGTCTTTTTTGTTTCTTTTTGGGTTTGTTGTGAAGCAAACGGAAAGATTCAGAGCCACGGACCAAGTGCCTCCTGAACAACGCTGAAATCGCCCCCCACCACCCCAAGGACCCTGTGGAAATGAGGCGAATCAACTTCCAGACTCCAGGTAACCGGCTGCTGACCAGCCTCTCCCGCTGGGAAGGCAGGAGTGGAGCACCTGGCCTTCCCTGAGCCCTTCCTGCCTGCCCAGAGGCTGCTGAGGCACTGCCTGGCACCCAGTGCTACCCTTGGGCACAGCCAAGGAACCCCAGCCCCGTCTGTGCTGAGTGGGAATGCTGAAAGAAATGTTTGCTGGGGTCCTCAGGGACCTTGCACAGGCTGTGCCCAGTGCTGGCAAGGCAGGGAGAAGGGTCTTCCTGGATTTCCAGATAAATTGGTGCATTCTGGGCTGAGCTGCAAGCACCATGGCTGTGCAAGACACGCCAGAGCACTAGTGCTGCCCCTTGCCCCCGCTGGGAGCTCCTGGGTGAGAAGATGGAGCATGGCAGGCTGCCCAGCACCCACTGCTCCAGCCACACCTGGAACTGGTGCTTTCTGGTGCCAGACCACTCCTGCTGGGAGCCAGGCCTGCCCCGTGGGCCGTGCAGGGAGGAAGGAGCTGGTTGCTTGGTGCAGATGAGGCAGCGTCTCCTCGCTTGGTGCAGATGCTGTCATGGAATCCCAGACTGATTTGGGTTGGGAGCACCTTGAAGCCCATCCCTGCTGTGGGCAGGGCACCATCCACTCTCCCAGGTTGCTCCAAGCTTTGTCCAGCCTGGCCCTGGGCACTGCTGGGGTGGGGCCAGCCTGTCACTGCAGCGCTGAGCTCCGGGCAGAGGCTCGGTGCACGCTTCCCCTGCACACACGTGTCCCCATGTCCATGCATGTCCCACTGCCTGCATGGCACCTCTGCAGCCACCCTGACACGCCCGGCACGTCCTGACACAGATGGACACGTGGCCATGCTGACCCAGTGTCTGTCCACGCCTCTGCCTCCAAGTTCCTGGTGCTTGAGGATTTGGAAGGGAATTTATTGTGCTTTTTGGGGGCTGGCTGTTGTTTTCAGTTTGTTTGTAATTTTTTTGCTGTTTTGTGCTCGTTAGTAATGTTTCTGTAGCTCCTGTTTCCCCTTCCCATCCCAGTCCTGTCCTTAGCATTGTCGAGTTTCCTTAGGGTGATGCTGGAATAGGGACCCAGAGGGCAGGGAGTTGTAGGGAAGCACGAAGGCAGCACTGAGCTGAGGGGCTCTTATCAAAATGAGTTTGGAACCAGCCATGGGGATCAGCCTAAGCTTAGAAATGATGCTCAGCTGAGGGGTGGCAGCAGGTTCACTCTGATGTGCAGGGGCAGCAGTGCAGCACAGGTAGGTCCCTAAATTAGCTCTTATTGCTGCTCTTGCAGGAGAGTCTGAGGGTGTTTGAGATCTTTTGAGTGCTGCAGCTCAGCAGCAGTTTGCCCTTGTCTGGGTGCTTCCTTTGGGAGGATTCCTGTGGGTGCTCCAGGTGGAGGGAGGTGGCAGACCCAAGAGAAGGAACTGCACTCCCTCAGATGAAAAAGCTGTGCTGAGGTAAAAATAAAAGACTTGGGTCTTCCAGCTTGGTTTTGGTGCCAAGAAGCAGCTGGAAGTGCTGGTTCATGTGTTTCCCTGAGTGGGAATTTCTGTGTCCCACAGGACAGCAGAGTCAGCTGAGGGTGCTTCCATCAGGTAATGGGATCGATGGATGAGGGAGTCTTCTGTTAACCCTGCTGCTTTGGTCATGCTGTACCTCTGAATTCTGGCTCTGAGAGGCTTGTAAAAGGTAGCTGAGACATTGAAACCTGCATTGAGGCTCTGCAGATTCCAAAAGACACTGTCTGTGTCCAATCTGGCTTTAGGAAGATGCTGCCCTTTCCATTCCAAGTTTATCTGGCCAGAGCTGACCTTCCTAGTGTTACTCTGCTCTATAATATTTGAAGCACTAAAAAGTTTTAAAGGATTTGGGGGAGTTGATCACCTGTCTCACACAGAATTTTGGAAACATTGGGTGAAAATAGGAAATGGATGAAAAAATGAGCTTGGAGTGTGTTGACAGTGATGGAGAAGCTGTGGTGCAGTTTGCAGGGGAAGACTCCACAGGTGCTCTCTGAGCTAAAGGTATTTAAATTCACAATATTGTGGTTCAGAATGGGCCTGTAGGCTCTTCTGCAGACAGGTGACCCCAGGTAGAATCTCCATCGTGTCTCCAGCAGCAAAACAGAGGAGGGACATGGGAATGGGAATGTGCAGTTCAGAGAGGGGAAAGCATAGCACATCTTAGATATCCTGTCCTAATCAGCACAAAAAATACCTTTCTTTTCCTCTTTAGATTTATGTTGGTTTTTGTTTTTTTTTTTATTAGCATGAAATTTTTACAAAAGTGTATCTTTTATTTATTTATTTTTTACTGTTTTCTGCAGATTCTGGTCTGAGCAGCCCTCTCAGTGACCCTGAGTTTGACTTGGAAAGTTAGTTCCTGTGTGTTTTTGTTCCTGTTGGTTTCATTTTTCCCCCCATTATTATTTTCCTCTTCTGTCACTTTCCTTTCCAATTCTTGTTCCGTTCCTGTTACTATTTTTTGATTTTCTGCTGAACTCTCCGTGTTCCTGCAGTGTTTGCCCATCTCATCCCTTTTCTGTGCCATCTGTTTGTCTGAACTGCGCTTCCAGTTTTACAGTACCCTCTTAGAGGCCTCTGGAGGACAGGGGGGCAGCTCAGAGCCCGGGGAGCACCTGGGGCCCCATCCATCCTCGGTGTCTCCCACTGTCCCAGGAGGATCCAGGGCTGCCTTTACCCCCTCGTGGAAGATGTTCCATCTCTGGTGTTGGCTCAGTGTCCTCAGTGTCCCCTGTACTCGTGCACTGGTGTCACTGGAGGTTGTGCTTTGGTGTTTGCAATGCAGGGAAAGAGAAACCAGAGCTGCAGCTGCTGATCCCCCCTCTGAAAGAGCCACACGGGCACCTTTTCATTCAGAGGGGAAAGGGCCATTTCCCATCGTGGCAGGTGCCCATTCCTTGGCACTGAGCTGTTCCAGGAGCACAAAGACCAGAGGCCTGCACCCCCCAGGTTTCACAGGGGTGCCTCCAGCCACAGTGGTTTTGCAGGATAAATGGGCTCTGGCCCACAGAGCAGATGTTAGGGTGACATTTCTGGCAAGTTGGCTGGTGCACAGAGAATCAAGTCTTTTGTGATAAGATTAGAGAGGTTCAAGTGATTGAAATGTTAGATGAGACTGGCTCAAAAAGATTTCATCCCATTAGGAGCCAAGCTCCCAGCCTTGCTGGGTGGTTTGAGCTTGGATTTTTTTTTTAATACTGGGCAGGGAAGTATGTGAGGTTTCAGCTGACAAATATAAAGGGTCACAGATGCTGCTTGTGCTCAGGGCTGGGATATTTCCCTGAATAGTTTAACCCAAATATTGGTCTCTTTGGTATGGAATATGTCATGATTGTCCCAGTGCACTGCCACCTCCCCTCAACTTCCTCCTTGTAACAGAGGGGCTGCAGGTATTTTCCTGGCTGAACTCAGCCCTTCATAGCCCAAAATGAGTTCTTGAATTAGAGCAGGGAAGAGCAGCTGCTCAGCTGAGCAGCTCAGTGCTGCTCCTGCCTCGTTTTGTAGCAAACTCCTGGATCCTATTGGACACCCCATGCCCTTGGCATTCTGACCAGGGAGGTGTTTATTACTGCAGAGGTTCTTTTATTCCAAAGAGCCCTAGAAATTGGTCCCACAAGGAGTTTCTGTCCTTAACAGTAGCAGAACAAGGCACGTTCCATGTGCTCCCAGGCGGGTTCTGTGCAGGGAGGGTTGGAGGGGAAGCAGGATGACCCCCCAGCCAAGGGCAGAGCTGCTGGTCACACTCTGGATCTTTTCTGGAGCTTTTCTGCAGCAAACTTGTGAAACTCCTTCAAGGGGAACATGACTCCTCATTCCAGAATGTCACTGTGGGCCTTTCCCACTGGCTCAGAGATTGTTGCTCATGTTGCTCCACGACTTCTGAGGCAAGGAGAACCTGGAGTTTTTCTTGCTTGTTATTACTGGGGTTTCAGACTGTTTATATTCTCCTTTTAACCTACAAGTCCATCAAGTGTTGGTGGTGTTAAGCTGGTTTGGTCTGATCTGGAGCATCTCAGCCCAGGTGGCCTCCCCATCCCACACTGAGAGAGGATCAGCTCCTCCCAACAGCCCCCAGTCTGCACCTGGTGCTGGGATGGATAGCAGCCACCCTCCATCCAGGAACAGAAATAATCCTTCTCCAGGTGTGATGGGACAGGACAACAAGAGATTAAATCAGAATTTCTCCTCCATGAGCCAAGAGAGGCTTCCTGCCCTCATCCCAGCAGACTGGAGTGGAGCCAGCACAGCCTCCAGGACAGTTCAGGGTTATTTTTGTGAGCTTTTTTGGTGTATTTCCTCTCCTCTTCTATTTTCAGCCGTATTTCCTTGCGCTGAAAATAGCTGTGTAGTGAGCTTAGGAGAAACCTATCCAGGTATGGCAGACTTGTCCCATGTCCAAGCCTGGGGGAAGCAGCACCTCTCCCAAATCGCTGTAAAACTGAGGATGTCATGCTTGCTTTGCCATCTCTGTGCTGAGTTTTCAGCGTATCTGACCATGCTGCTGCCACGCCACTGCTTTGTCACCCACCAACACCCACGGGGCTCGAAATTCTCCCTGGCTTCCATCTCTTCTCCACTCCTGTCCTTCTCATCAGGGGTACTGCCCAGGGCTTCTCGGAATGCTGCTCTCCAGGCCTCTGGAGAGGCTGGCAGACAGCATGGGAAGCCTTTGAAAAAACATAATCTGATGCAGATGAGCAAAGCACGGAGCGCTTTTCCACCTGGGTTTGGAGCAGCCACTGAGGGACTGTAGGAAGAGAAGGGTCCCTGCTCTTCCCAGAGCTCCAGCTGCCCCTTTTGGAGCAGGATGTGCAAATCCCAGGCTGAGAACCGAGTCAGCCGTGGCTGCCCACCCTGGCAGCGACTGAGATGTGCCCCAGTTGGACCAGTCTGAGCCGGTGGGACCTCCCAGTATGGCTCCAGTGAGCTCCCTGGCAGCTCTGGCTGCCTCAGCACCAGCACACCAAAGTGCCAGGGGGGATTGCAGGGGCAGCAGCTGAACCAGCTCAGGGGCATCAGACCCTGCAGCAAATTGGTCCAGTCCCCCTGCCTGTCCTTCCCAAAGGGTGACACCATTCCCAGCAGAGCCTGGACGGGGCCGGTACAGCCCGACCCACGTGGGAGGGAGGGAGGGAGGGAGGGCTGTGCTGTAGAAGCAACATCATCCACCAGCCATGAGTGGGAAGAGGAGCCAGTTGGGTGTTTCCAGGCCTGGCTGCACTCTGGGAATGGTGCAGGTCAGAGCTCATTGTCCATGAGCAGACCGAGAACTTCCAGACCCGATGTGCAAAGGGCAACCCAGGGAATCCTTGAGGTCAGAAAAGACCTTAAAGATCATCAAGTCCAGTTCCTGACAAGCCTCCCCTGCTTCCCCACATCTGCATATTCGCATCCCCTGCCCATCTCACCATGGCTGGCTGGATCCTGCCCTTGCCTCCCTTTCTGTTGGAGCTGGTTCCTGATCCTGGCGGGTGCTGTGCCATTTGCTGCGTAGGTTCCTCTGGCAGCGTTTGCTCATTCCAAGTCCACTTTGGAATTGCTAACACACATCTGCTCTTTGGATTTTCCTTTTTGTTTTGCTCTGATTTCCACATTGAAAATGGGGCCATCACGGGAACACTCTCATTTTACTGTTATTTTTTTTTTTTATTTCCTTGATTTTTATTTTTTACTTCCAAGGACACAATTTCGAGCCCTGAATTCTTCTCTTCTAACCTCCCTACTTTCATTGCAGATCTTACATTGTAATTTATTTTCTTTTCTTGTTCCTTCTTTCTTATAAAATGTGCAATGGTTATGAATTTTAGTTATTATTAAATGAGATTCTTTTCCTGCTGTCTTGTCTTTTAGGTATGCTCAGCCACCCGCCCATCCCCGTTTCCGAGCTGGCTGAACACACAGAGCATCTCAAAGCTAATGATAACCTGAAATTATCCCAAGAGTATGAGGTATGAGCAAGAGTGAGTGCTGTGCATGGGTTTGAAGAGCCAGGAATTAGGGAATTCAGACAGGCCTTCATCCAAATAAACAGCTTTGTTTTAAAGATCTAGTTAGCTGAAATTTAAAAGATGTTTATCTATTGGAAATTAAGTACCAGCTGAGCGCTTTGCTGGGTTCAGTTCCAGCTCATAAGAAGAAAGGCTGGTCCATGAGCTGCTCCTGTCTGGTCAGCAGAGGCTGAGCTCCCTGGAGAAGGGGATGCAGTCCTGGAAGGTCACTGCTGGATGGGATGGGAGCTGTCTTTGGGGTACCTGTGTCTTGCTGCAGGACAGGGAGGGGACCAAGCCAAGGACTGTGACACCCAGTTTATACAGCTGAGGTTGAGTGAGATGAGCAGCGAGTCCTCCACAACTGATGCCATCAGCAGCCACGGAGCTAAAGATGGGAAAAGAGATTTGTACTTCCTTGTACTTCCCTCATGTCTGAGGGGTTTGTGCATGTTTTCCCTGTCTTGGTAATGTTTGGTTACCCAATCCCAGACTGGGCTGGGTTGGAAGCACCTCAAAGCCCACCCAGTGCCACCCTTGCCATGGCAGGGACACCTCCCACTGTCCCAGGCTGCTCCCAGCCCCAATGTCCAGCCTGGCCTTGGGCACTGCCAGGGATCCAGGGGCAGCCACAGCTGCTCTGGGCACCCTGTGCCAGGGCCTCACCTCCCTCTCAGGGAGACGTTTCTTCCTAATACCCAATCTAAAACCTCTTTCAGTTTAAAGCCCCTTGTCCTATCACTCCATCCCCTTGTAAAAAGCCTCTCTCCCCTCTTGGTTTATTTGTCGAAAGACATCAAATGCCCTGGTATTTTCAGCCTAATAACGAGTCTAGACTGCCCCGGTCTGTTTGCAGGCAGGGAGCGAGCGGATGTTTCCCAAACAAAGGGATGCTTTCTCCCTGCCCTGGCTCCGGGGTATCACCGGGAGCGGCTCCGTGCTGGCGGCCCGAGCGGGGCTCACGTCTTGGAGAAGGCGCATTTTGCTCTGCCGGGGTCTCTCCTCCCACGCTGGGGCACGGGGGCAGCAGCAGCCCGTTCCTGTGCTCCATGCAGATTCCAGAGGCTGATTTGCATAATGCCATATCCCGAGTGCCCTGGCTTCGTGCCAGCCCAACCTCCTCCAGTGGGAGAGCCAGAGCTGAACAAACATCGCTAATGAAGTGAAGGCGAGGCATGATTAGAGGGATGGAGAGCAAACAGACACATTACAATAGTATAAATACCCATTAGTTAGGAATTCTCTGCAGCCAGAGTGCAGGAGCGCAGTTTTATCAGCTGGTTTTGTACCACGCTGTTCCTGCAGAGCTCCAGGGTGGGCACAGGCAGGGAGGGCAGCGGGGCCGGGCAAGGGCCAGCTCAGCGGGTGGATCTGGGATGTGGGACCCTGTCCCCAAAGGGTGGTGGAGAGAGGGAGAGCGAGCAGCAGGAAACAGCTTGGCACGTCCTGCCAAGCCTCCAATTGAGGCAAACCCCAAGGGCTCTGCAAAATGATGAAGGAATTAAGCCCTTGTTTTATTTAATTCTCTGGCTGAGGATTTAGAGGTAAACGTAATTAACCTAATTTCCATATCTGGGACAGCTGGACTTTAGAGAAAAAAAACCCCGACCACCAAACCTGGCATAAATCACTAGGACAGGCAGTGGGGGTGTTTTTCTCTCCAGTGCATTTCATTGTTTATTCCTTCATCCCTTCTAGGAAAAATTCATGTTGATTGAGTGTCCTAGGGCAGGGGTCCTTACCCCTGTTTTGTGCTAGGGGATGCACTCCTGGCCCTGCCAGGCTCCTGTGGGGCTTTGTCCACATTTGCTGGGAAACCTTCGGTGCTGAGTCCTTCCCAAGCAAAGCTGTCCCTGCTCCACAAAGAGCAGCCCAGTCCCTTCCTGCTGCCCATGAATAGCTTTTAATCACAGAGTCACAGAATGATTTAGGTCAAAAGGGACCCTAAAGCCCGTCTCATGCCACCCTCTGCCATGGGCAGGGACACCTTCCACTGTCCTGGGTTGCTCTGAGCCCCATCCAGCCTGGCCTTGGGCACTTGCAGGGATGGGGCAGCACACACAGTCATAAACCAGCAAAGCCGGGTTCCTGCAGGATGCACACGGAGATCGCTGCCCCCCTCAGTGAGACCTGCAGAGCCACGTGGAACAAGTGCTCAGAACTGGATCTGCTGCTTTTCTCCTCTCTGACTCTCACATTTCCTTTCCCAACCCCTGCAGTCCATCGACCCTGGCCAGCAGTTCACCTGGGAGCACTCCAACCTGGAAGTGAACAAGCCCAAGAACCGCTATGCGAACGTGATCGCCTACGACCACTCCCGGGTCATCCTGCTGCCCATCGAAGGTATGGAGCATCCCCCCTCCTGCAGGCAGTGCTGGGGTGGAGTTCCTGCAGGGAACACATCACACACGCTCTTCTCTCATCTCTATTTATATTCTTCTCTTAATGTCTCCCTGGGAGTTTGGCAAGCAGGAGATACCTCTGTAAACCAGGCATTTGTTAAATTCTGGTGACTGACATATTCCCCTGGAGCTGCAATCCCTCATTGCAAGGGCTGGTTTATCAAGAAACTGCCTTCCATTTGCTTGGGGATGCCTGTTTGATACGTCTGTGACTAACGGGAAGAATTCAGAGCACACAGTGCTTTAGAGGGAGCAGGAATGGGGCGGCTGGGAACGCAGGGAAGAGTGGGAAGCAAGCACAGGGCTGGTTGTGCCAGTGTGAGAGGCAGCAGCAGCAGAGATGTGGGCACTGAGTTGTACAGGCATAACAATCACTTGATAAGCAGCTCCTGCTGCAGCCCTGGCCCCTCAAAAGCTCAGGGTAAGAAGGGGTTAGTGCAAGCCTGACGGGTCATAAATTGTTTCCTGAGCTGCTTATGTGAGCGATGGTGCAGTCAGAAAATTTACATTAAATTTCACAACTCGTGGCTCTTGACAGAGCTGCTCCAGTGCATGCCAGGATGAAGGGCTTGAGATGGAGTTGAGCAGGGCACCTGCTTGGGTTGCTGCTGCAGAGATAATATTGGAGCTTCATGGGCTCAGGATGTGGCTGTGCCGGGTGGATAAAGTGTTCAAGGCCAGTCTTGCGTTGCCAAGAGCTGATCATCAGAGCAGAGAGGATGTGGGATGTCCTGGTAACTGCCTAGTGAATGGAGAGGTTAATTCAGAAGCCTTTGAAACCAGGGAATTGCTAAAATAATCTTCCTGTGCCACGGGAGCTCCGAGGAGCAGGGGGAATGGGGAGAGCTGAAGCAGCAGCAGAGAGCAGTGATTTGCCAAAAAACTGCACAAATCTGGATTGCTCTGGTCTGCTATTAGAGGGCTTTCAGTGTTTCTCCTTGTGAAGCTGACTGTGTTCTGCCTTGGTTTAATTTCGAGATTAATATTGTATGAGCCAAGGAAAGCAGAGACTTTAAAAAGTTGCTTTGTCATTCAAGGGAAAGGAGAAGAGCACAAGTGTGAGAGTGAAGGACACTTGGGCTGGTCTTGGATCTGGGGCTGGATGCAGACAGCAGTCCCAGCTCTACCCAGGGCTCCGTGAGGGACCAGCAGTGCAAGGATGATGGGCCAAAGTTGAATTTTCAAGCTTCTGAGAGGTTCTGACACGTCTTGGCTGTTGTGCTCCTTCCTACTGGGCTCTATTTTACGCTCAGGACTGGAAGATGAAGGAGCTGGAGGAATTAGTTTTGCTGCTTTGTTTTAAATCTGGATTTGTCAAGGCTGCAGATTGTCACCGGCTGCTTGGTCAGGAAGAAGTAGTGGCTTTAGTTCTGTAACTTCTCTGAAGCTGGGCCTGTCACACAGCAAAACATTGCAGGAGCTCATGGCCACCATTTTAGATGACAGAATGGACCCCAGGGGGCTGGAGAGGAGATTAATTCCGAAAACTCAGCCTTGATCACGCTCCTGCCTTTACAGCCACATTCTCTCCCTCCTGAAATTCCAGACTGGGAGGGAGCAGGGGTAGGGAACCCTCCAGAAATTCAATCAAAGCCATTTCTCCAGCAGCTGAAGCTCCCGAGTGCCCTTGCGGACGGGCAGGCAGCTCTGGGCTCGCCCCAATTGCTGCAGCCCAGTTCTCCACTGCTGCTGCTGCCCACCCTTGGCTCCCCGGGAGACAGGAGGGCTCTGCACAGAGTTAATCGTGGGTTTGCAGATCCTGCCAGCCTTGCCAGGCGCTCTGCTGTCCTCGGGAACAGCCAAACCACCCCGGAGTGCGGCTGCTCCGTGCCAGGCGCCGGCTCTCTGGAGCTGAACCTGGGCAGCACCGCGTGCCAGGGGCCATTTTAACTCCAGAGCAGCTTTCTCCTGCCATGTCCCAATCAACCTCTTCACTCTGGCAGTGCCTCCTGCTCATCCCAAACCCTCAAGCAGGAACCCAGGCAAGCAGCTGGAACTCAATAGCCTGTAACTCATACAAGTTTAAAAAAAAAATAACACTCCTAAAAATGACAGCGGGAAATTTACAGCAAATCAAAGCCTGTAATTTCAAAGCCTTCATTGGCTGAATCAAGCTTGGTTTTATTTTTTACTCTGTCCAGCTGTAGCTCAATGCCTGGCTGTGGAGCACACAGTCATTGACCAGGTGCATTTGCTGCCTGGGCTTGGGGTGGGCTGGGACAAGGACTCAGGTTTGTCCTACTGGACACTGGTGAAGCAAGGACACTGGGCCAGGGCTTTGCTCCTGTTTAACACAAGTGAAAACACCTTGCTTTCAAGGCTTGATATTCAGTCTCTTTAATATCTTTTGCAAGGAGTTACTGTCTCCCTGCAATGCAGGAGCTTGAGCTGCAAAAACCTTGCCAAGAGCCTGTGTGATTCTGACCCACCAAGCCACATAGGCTCTGATGTTTCTGCAGGGGACTTCTCTCTAACAGCATCCCTGCAAAAATCTCCTCATGCTTCCAGCTGTGTGAAGTCCTGTGCAATTCTCTGATTTTTGCTGATTTGACACAGGAATTGTGGGCAGTGATTACATCAACGCCAACTACATCGACGGGTACCGGAAGCAGAACGCCTACATTGCCACCCAGGGGCCTCTGCCAGAGACCTTTGGGGACTTCTGGAGGATGGTGTGGGAGCAGCGCTCAGCCACCATTGTTATGATGACTAAACTGGAGGAGAAATCACGGGTAAGATGCATGAGAGGGATGACTGGTTAGTCATAATCCAGGGGGATTGGAGGGGAGAGTTGGGGGAATAGCAAATCCCTTTGATATGCAGCCAGTGGGGGATTTCTGCCTGCTCTGCCAGCACCCTGAAAGTTCAATGATTCATTGCTTTTAAAAAAACAAACCATTCACCCTGGAAAGCTGCAGCCTCCTTGGCAGCTCCAGGAGAAGAGGCTGCTGGATCCCACTGCATGTCTGTCTTGGAGTTAATCATGTGGCAAGTTTCATACTCAGTTCTCTTGTTTAACAAGCCCCAGTACATTCTCTCTAATCTTCAAGATCCTTCCAGTGTGTTGTCTTTGGGATTGATGTGGCATCAAAGCCTGTGCTTAGTCAGTAGGAGCTTTCTCTGATGGGTCTGTCCCTGTCCTGGTGCTCTGCAAAGACACTTCTTGCACCTCCCCTTGCCTTTGCCACCTGCCCAGCTTCACTGGTAACAGGGAAATTGGGGCATGAGCTTCTCACCACTGAAGGGTTTGTCCCAGCACTGAGCCATCCCTCCTGTCTTGCAGATAAAATGTGACCAGTACTGGCCGGGCCGAGGCACGGACACCTACGGGATGATCCAAGTGACGCTGCTGGACACCATTGAACTGGCCACGTTCTGTGTCCGAACGTTCTCCCTCCACAAGGTGAGCTGGCTCCTGCCCTGCTTCCCCTGCAGATGGGCTGTGGCACACCCTGCACACACAGCACAGGCAGCTTTGGGGTGCTGGTGCCCCCCTGACCCTGGCACTCCCTTGTCCTGCAGAACGGCTCCAGTGAGAAGCGCGAGGTGCGGCAGTTCCAGTTCACGGCGTGGCCTGACCACGGCGTGCCCGAGTACCCCACCCCGTTCCTGGCCTTCCTGAGACGGGTGAAAACCTGCAACCCCCCGGATGCTGGTCCCATCGTGGTGCACTGCAGGTACAGGTTGCCTTCCCCTGGCATGGGGACACCTGTGAGGGAGGCAGAAGTTCAGGAGGGTGTGGATTTACCTGGGAGACAGGGACAGCTCTTAGGTGGATTCCCAGGCAGCATCTGAGAAGGAAACCATTGACCACAGCATTTCCTGACATGATGGGGGGTGTAATTTGTACCAAATCACTTGGATTAAGGGTTCCAGACCAGGCTGGACAGGGCTTGGAGCAACCTGGTCTAGTGGAAGGTGTCCCTGCCCATGGCAGGGGGTGGGACTGGACGAGCTTTAGAGTCCCTTTGGAACCAAACCATTCTGGGATTTGATGATCTTGTTAAGCAATGGGAAGTGCCTGGTGCTGTATCAGTGTCTGGTTCTGTGTGGTGGGGTTGTCTCTGGTCACAGTGAGAAAGGAGGAGGATCAGGTGCAACCTTGGAGGGTGTTTGGGATGTTTGGGGGGCAGAGCTGCCTCAGCTGCCCAAGGCAGAGCTGACAGTGATTGACAGAGGGTTTCTGAGTGCTGCAGCCTTTCTGATAATGCCAAGCTGAAGGCAGGTAACATTCCCTAATTCAGTTCACAACCCAGTGAGGAATCCTTGAAGTCTCAGTGCAGATAAATCCCTGTGTTCCTGGGGAGGGTGTGGAGGAGGCTGTGGGTTCCTGGGCACTGGGGGAAGATCTGAGTTGTACAGACTGCTGGGGAAGCTAATCCTGCCTGTGCTGGAGGATGCCATTTAAACAGTCTTTGTGAGCAGGCAACTTATCACTACCCTTGCAGATGGCAACTGTTGTGCACCTCAGAAAATGAATAAAGAGCTGTCAGCTCACAACCAGCTCCCAGATCAGCTGCTAAATTTTTGCCAAAGCTCCAGTTACCTGCTTGGTTCAGGTGTTAGGCAGTCTAATTAACAGAGATCACGGGGGCTCGATGAAAAAAGGGACAGCACTGGAGTGGTAAAAGGAAACCCTTTATTAGCAGTGGCACAAGAGAGCACCGAGCCCTGCTGAGGGGCACATGCCGTTACACACAGGTCTGATGTCACCTCCATGCACAAAAACACTGAGGGAGAGAGGTGATGCCCGTTACTCGTTACAACATCAGTGGTTTTCAGCTGCTGATCCGAGGGATTAAACAGGCTTTCTCAGCCTTCAGATTGTGCCAGCCCTTTGCTGGAGCCTCGGCTTGCCACAGCTGTGCCCAGCCCGGGGTGTCACATGGAGGGGACAGGGGACAGAGCGGTGTGGAGGGGCGATTGGCACCTGCCCAGTGGAAGGCCAGTCCTTCACCTCCTCCTCCCCTTGTGCTGCCAGCGCGGGCGTGGGACGCACCGGCTGCTTCATCGTGATTGATGCCATGCTGGAGAGGATCAAGCACGAGAAGACCGTGGACATTTACGGGCACGTCACCCTCATGAGGTCCCAGCGCAACTACATGGTGCAGACAGAGGACCAGTACAGCTTCATCCACGATGCCTTGCTCGAGGCCGTGGCCTGCGGCAACACCGAGGTCCCGGCTCGGAACCTCTACAGCTACATCCAGAAACTGGCACAGATCGAGGCCAGGGAGCACGTGACGGGCATGGAGCTGGAGTTCAAGGTGAGCACGGGTGCTGGGGTGGGGTGGCAGGGCCTGGGCAGGGCTTGGTGGTCACACAGAGCCTCCTTCAGGCAGGTGGGACCTTGCTGCTTCCATGTGGGAGGTAATTCCTGAGTTATGCAGTTNGGGCCGGGCTCTGCACGGGGAGTCTGTGCTGGCCCCTCACCTGCACACAGGTGCCAGAGGTAAATCCCCCCACAGACCCAAATCCAGCCTGCTGAGACTTTCCCCGTGGTCTTAAATTACTGATCCCCTAAAGCAGGGCAGCCCTTGTCCAGCTGCAGGTCCTGAACACACAGCATCAGTGATGGGTGGATTTTGCTCTTGGGAAGTTTCTAAGTATGGATTGGCCTTTTTATTACCTTTCTTATTTGGGGGCATTGCAATCCCCAAAGCTTCCCTTAAGAAACTCCAGCTCTGGGAGCTGCAACCCTCCATGGGTGGGTTTGGAGAGAGCAAAGCAATCCCATGTGCAGGTTTTCCTCCTGTCCGGGTACACCAGCAGGGCTGACCCCAGCTGTGGCACTGGGTTTAGGGCAGCCTGATGGTTGGATTTTCCCCTTGGAAGTGATATTTAAAGAAAGCTTCACCATTGGCTCTTTTTTTTTGACCACTGGCACCAAAGACACCCCATACCCCTTTAAACTTTGTGCTGTTCTAGTCCTTCCACAGCATTTCCATTGGCTCTCCCACTCTCCAGCCTTTCCATGCATTTCCCAAAGCTTCTGCCCACGCAGTGCCCTGACCCCTCCTTGCTTTGGGCTCCCCCAGGCAGCAGAAGGCCTACATTGCCACCCAGGGGCCGCTGGCAGAGACCACCGAGGATTTCTGGAGGATGCTCTGGGAAAACAACTCCACCATCGTCGTGATGCTGACGAAGCTTCGCGAGATGGGGCGGGTGAGTGGGGGCAGAGGAGGGGCTGGGAGGGGACTCCTGCAGGACAAGGACTCACAGGGACCTGTCTCTGCCCTGGGCAGGAAAAGTGCCATCAGTACTGGCCCGCGGAGCGCTCGGCACGGTACCAGTACTTTGTCGTGGACCCCATGGCTGAGTACAACATGCCCCAGTACATCCTGCGGGAGTTCAAGGTCACAGATGCCAGGGTAGGTGCTTCTGTGGGCTGGGATAGGGTGGGTCAAACTGGCAGAAAACAGGGTTTGGTGGGCTGAGCTGAGGTGTCCACACTTTCTCTGGGGTTATCAGTGGAGGAGAGCTCATAGAATAGCCCGGTTGGAAGGGTCCCAAAAGGGTCCAACTCTGCACAGAACAAGGTGGGGGTCGGGCTTTGCTCCCAGGACAAGAGGAAACAGCCTCAAGCTGTGCCAGGGGAGGTTCAGGTTGGACATCAGGAGGAATTTCTTCATGGAAAGTGTGGTCAGGCTGTGGAAGGGGCTGCCCAGGGAGGTTTGGAGCCTGAGAGCTCAGCTGTGATGAGGAACAGAACACACGCACACAGATTATACTTGAATATTTGTTCTTACAAATTGAAAGCTGTTTTAAACCTCTTTTACTGCCAAGAGTTGCTTTGTTAGAGATGTGCCTGGTTTTGGGGTTTAGGTGCAGCTTATTTGAGGTGAAAGCAGAACGTATTTCCCAAAAAAAAAAAGCTGATAAAAACCTTGCAAAGGTTTCCCTGCACCCTACAGAAAATGAGCACTTCTGTGGTTGGAAGAGGAGCCACTGCCAGTCATGTTCAAAGGGACAAATTCACTCCAATAATCTTCGATTCAATGTCAGGTTTCTCATCCGAAGGAACAATTCAATACCTTCTCAAATTTCTGTAGCAAACAGCTCAGTCTCCTCCTTTTGAGCCAAAGTATTCCAGAACCTGATAATTCAATTTGCAAGGTTGAGGAGGAGGATGCCTCATCAGTCCTCGTAGAACAAGATTTATCTTCCTGTCAGCTGTAATTCTGACACTGTGGCAAGTCTTTGTGAAGATTGATGGAGAGGCCAACACCTCACCTTGAACGTTCCTTTGCTGAAGACTCCATCTGTGCTGTCTGCAGTGGTCAGAGCTTTCAGCACCTGCCAGGACATGGATCTGTGCTGACAGGCTGAGTCCAAGAATGTCAACTGCAGCACAAGCAGCTCCATCATGGTGGGGCTGGATAATAAATACATGTGCACTTGACTACAGCACTGAGTTGTCTCAACTTTTCATGCCCTTGAACAAACTGGCAACAAAAATAGGGGGAGTTTGTGCCTTTTCTGTTTTCTGTCACAAATACAGGGTGTTTTACTATTCCTGTTTTGTCCCCCAGGATGGTCAGTCACGAACTGTTCGTCAGTTCCAGTTCACTGACTGGCCAGAGCAAGGTGTGCCAAAATCAGGAGAAGGTTTTATCGACTTCATTGGGCAGGTACACAAGACCAAGGAGCAGTTTGGCCAGGATGGCCCCATCTCTGTCCACTGCAGGTAGGCACATGGACACACCTCATCCATCTGGGGATGTGGGACAGCAGAAGGAATTAAAATCCAGAAATCTTCCCCCCTTTCCCACCCCATCCTTGCAGGGAGATTTCTTGGGGATGTCAGTGCCAAACACTTGGTTCTGCCAGCCAAACTCATCCCCCTTCAGCCCTGGCCCTGCCCACAAGGCTTTTGACCCTTTATAGCTGGAGGAGAGGTACGAAATGCCAGTACTCTGAAGGAGATGGGAACCACAGTGTTCTATACAGCCTATCTGTAGAATATCTGTAATATTTGACCTGCAGAATTTGAAGTATTTTTTACTAATCTCAGCCCAATTTATACCTCCAGCATTGCTGTGTTGTGTTTGCTGCTACTAAGAATTGTTCCCCCTTACCCATGGGCAAGACAGTATGATCCATTCTTATTAAAATTATTTCATTTCAAGAGCTCAATATTACATATTAGGAAAAATTTTTCCACTCAGTGCTGTTTACCACTACCCAAAGCTTTTAACTTTTAAATTTCCCTTTCTCAAACATTTTTTGGGTCACACTCTGGCACTTGGGTTATTTCTGGATCTCTCTCCTGGAGGACTGACCCAGGCTCTCCACTTCCAACATGTTCACAGGGCACAGCTCAACCCCACCCAACCCCAGTATTTACAGGAACATTTGAACACTGTAGCACACAATTCCCTGTTGATTTCCTCCCTTTCCTGCAGTGCTGGCGTGGGCAGGACTGGAGTGTTCATCACCCTGAGCATCGTCCTGGAGCGGATGCGCTACGAGGGGGTTGTAGATATTTTCCAGACAGTGAAGATGCTGCGAACACAACGACCTGCAATGGTGCAAACAGAGGTGAGGGGGGCCCTGTCCTGTCCCAGGAATCACAGAATGGGTTGGGTCGGATTGGGTTGGGTTGGGAGGGACCTTTAAGCCCCTCTCATTTCACTCCCTTCACTATCCCAGGTTGCTCCAAGCCCTGTCCAGCCTGGCCTTTCTGAGCATTCCCAAACCCTCACCTGAGGTTGCTCAGTAAGTCCAGGCTGCACTGCTGATTTCACCTAAAATCAAAATAAATTTTAAAAAAATTAAAAATTCCTGTTGTTAGAAAATCTCTTAGAGATTTCATCCCTGTCTGGAGCCTCGATTCTGACCCAAGAACAAAAATCTGGCTGTGGGGCCGACCAGAGAGCAGGGGGATGTTCAGTACCTGAGAGGCACAGGCATAAAGGGAAGGGCTGGAACTTCCCTCTCCCAGGAGTTCCCAGCTCTCTGACAATCACAGAGGTTCCTGCTCAGCTTTGTGCTGTCTGGAAAGCAGGACAGGGATCCTGAGGAGCCGATTCCCACCTCTGAGGCTGCTTCTCTTTGCTGTTGGCAGGATGAGTACCAGTTCTGTTACCAGGCAGCTCTGGAGTATCTGGGAAGTTTTGATCACTATGCAACATAAAAAGCCATCGTTGTGCAGACTCTACCAACCACTTCAGTCCTGGAAGGCCTCTTCTGACCCAGGAGGAGCGCTTGAACTTACAAAACTGACACAGAAGAAGTACCTTTTCATCTGGACAATGCATCGGGAGCAGGGGGGAGCATTGGAAGGAACACCCCTTCAGGAACTCCATGTTGTAACTTGGCCCTCGCAGAGGCAGCTCGGGAGGGCTGCTCAGAACTGCTCTGGAACCTCAGGTGGTGTTCGCTGGGGAGGACGGATGGACACGGGAAACAGATCCAACAGCTACAACACACCTTGGGAAACGTTTCTTCTGGAGAAGGGAAGGAAAAACCGACTTTGGTTACATCATTAGAGTTCAGTTTATTTACTAATATAGTTGGCAGTCTTTAAAGGAAGTCACTTGCAGAATTGAAGGTGTTCTGTGAAAGAAAAGGAACTAAATCTAAATGCTTAGGCAAACTTAGGGTCAGGAGTTCTTCTAGCTGGAGTCTTAATAACCTCAGTATCAGCATTGGGATGATTCTAGGCTTGCAGGCACCTTGCAAACAGCACTCACGGGATGCCCCTGCCATGCCAGAGGTTTTATAGCTCACATTTTGAATACTTGGAACATTCCTCATTTCTTCTAATTCCAAAATTTATTTTTTAGGATATTTAAAAGGATAGAGAAAGAGCGAGAGTTACAACCCCCAGAGCTGGCTGTGGGGGATGGTCCCCTCCCCTTGCTTGGGCTGGGGTCTCTGACTGCTGGGTCTGGGCCCCTTTCCAGCATATCTGGCTTTCCTTAGAGCAGGGTGGGACACCCCAGGAAGAAAGGCAGCCCCTTCCCCAGGCTCTTTGCACATTCAGACCCACTGCTGCTGTGAGCAGCTGCGGCCCCCGTTCCCTCCCGGGAGCATCTCCCTGCCAGCAGCATCTCCCTGCCAGGAGCCCCAGAAACACCTACAGAAATTTGTTTCCAGTACCCAGCTGGTTCCTGGTGCCAGCCCCTCGCCTCTGAACTCAGCAGCTCTCAGGAGCTCCTCTCAGGACTGTCCCAGCACCACAGCACTCCTTGCACAGCTCCCACGTCCCACTGTCCCCAACATGCCCCAGCTGTAAAAGAACTGGGAAAGATCCAGGAAGGTGCATCCAATGGCAAATACTGTGAGTGGCTTTCTTTAAAGTATCGATGTAACTGTAACAAGTGACATTACCTTTTTTTTAAATAGTGTATTTTTTCCTTTTTTTTTTTTTTTAAAGACAAAGAATATCAGTCAATGAATTTAAAAGAAAAATTTGCTTATTTGTTCATATTATGTTCAAAGACAGTCTATTTTTTCACTGTAGAAATGTTACGTGTAATGGCTGTGATATATAAAAATGCAGTGCAAATTGCTACTTCTACATATTGCTTTTCTACCATTTAAAAGGTTTAACTTGCTCATGTAAGAACAAAATGTCCTTTTCTTTTTTTTTTTTTTTTTTTTTTTTGGGTTCTTTTGTTTTAAATCACAGACATATCCCACATCCTGGGAGGGTGGGGGAGCAGCAGGGCAAGGGGTGGTGGCAGTGCCAATTCCCTCCCCTTCAGCTGTGGCCATTCGGGGCCAGGGCTGAACTGGGAGATTCATCAGCACCAGAGGCTTTTGCTGACTGGAGACAGAGATGTGATTTCAGAGCCTTGACACCCATCAGGTGTTTTAACATCCCAGGTGTGTTGCAGGTAGCAGCCTAGCCTTTCTCTGTGCTGGTTGTGTCTCCAGGAGTTTTCCTGCAGCCATGCACAGAGCACAGGATATCTGAGAAAAGCCACCCTGCCCCAAACTCTGCTCACCTCCGCCCTTTCCTTTTTTTTTTATTTTTCTAGAAGGGGTAATCATGGCCATCAAGTGCTGCCCAGAACCCCCCACAACCCATTTCCTGTCTTTAACTGAAAAAAAGAGAAAGAAAAAGAAAAAAAAAAAAAAAGAACCGACTGAAAGGCTTCTTCGAGATTTTACTTATTTGTGTGAAAGTTGCCCAAATTTCTAAGTATGTTGCAGCAAAATCTTACTGGACAAGTTGGGGGGAGGGGGGAGGTTTTTTTCTTTGTATGAGAGCAAAGTGCTGTTGCTTTCACACTGTTATTTCAAACTGAAACAGTAAGTGGTTTTCCTACCACGGTGTATGTAGATATATTGACTTTGTATTAAAGGAAGATTGTCTGAACGTGCTGCAGCCCTGTGTGTGTGGGAGGGGCAGGGCTGAGGCAGCTGCTCTGGGCAGAGACTCCCAAATCTGTCCTGCTGCTGCCCAGGGCCAGGGAACAGTTGTGCTCTCCCTCTGCTCTCCCTCTACTCCTGCTAAAAATAGGCACCCGTACAAGCCAAACGTGGCTGCAAAGAAGCAGCTCATTTGGGGAGCTTTGGGCCCAAAAGTGCAGTGCCACAGGCATGAGGGTGTTGCTGGTTCAGTGATGGAGGAGTGGGGGGAGCTCAGCCTGCACCAGGATCCACCAGAGAGGTTCTGCCCACCTGGGGGTTTGCCCTTTGCTGGGGGGTGGTGCTGCCCTGTCCGTGTGTCCCTGGTGGGGCACAGGCTCAGATCTCTGTCCCTGTCCCTGGATGGAGCCCAGGGGGAGGAGAATGCAGAGCCACAGCCCAGGGGCTGGATGGGCTTTAAGGTCCTTCCAACCAAGCCATTCTGGGGTCCTGTGAGCTGCTGAAAACCCCTTGTCCCACTGATCCAGACCTAAGCCAAGCCAAAGCCTTTCCCAGACCTAAGCCAAGCCAAAGCCTTTCCCAGCCCTGGCTCCTGCTCACAGGTAGGCCCAGCCCAGCCTGAGCTTCCCACCTCACCCACCTTAGGCCAGACAGGAGCACGGACAGGAAAGGCTGGTGAGGCCACGGGGGTTTGGAGAATGATGGAAGGGGTGGTCTGAGGTCTGGGATCCTTCTGTCCCCTCCACAGCTCCCCCTCTCCCTGTGGGAGACTGACACAGCAGCAGTTTGACTCCAGCTTAAAGAAAAGAACAAAAAATTAATTAGCAAGTTCACAGAGAACCGTGATCAGCATCAGGTGCACTGAGATCCCAGGCAATGACATCACCTCCAAAACGTTGTGGCTCCATGTGAGAGATGGAGAGGGGAGGGAGCCAACCACACATCAAACAGAAGCAGCCCTGATGGCACAGGAAAAAAGAGAAAGGAATAAAACCCAGAAATCTCCTGGTTTGTAACCACGTCTCGTGTACATTTGTCCCTCCAGGCAGTCTGGGAATAGTAACGAGTTTTGACTTCATAATCTGGACTCAAAGGAAATTTGTAGCACAAGTGGCTCCAGAGCTCAGCCACGAGACACAGGACAGGCACCACCTCACATCAGTGAGGGGATTTTTGATGCTCACTTTATGTTATCATTAAAGAATAGAAATGAAAAACTGATTCTTCTTCTAAGCTGTGTTCCTCAGCCTTCCCCTCCCTGCCTCACTCCCTGCCTACCTGCTCCCCTGCACTCCCAGCACTGCTATTCCTGTCTCTCCATGACGATAATCATTCCCATCACTGCTCTCCAGGCTCTTATTTTGGTTCCATCCTTTTCTGAGCTGGCATGACCATCCCCCGGGTTGCAATGCAAACCCCTCACAGAACTGAAATAAACTCCACATGGAGCACAGGAAGGTGAGTGGCAAAGAGAGTTGGAACAACAGCTGGGAACTAAGTAAAGCTTTCCAAAAATCCCAACTAACTCTGCAGGGGGCCGATAGGGAAGCAGATATGGGATGAAATCATTTCACTGAATCATGGAAAATACGGAATTGGAAGGGACCCTCAGGGATCCTCAGTCCAGCCCCTGTCCCTGCCCAGACACCCCAACAATGCCACCCTGGGCATCCCTGAGAGCGCTGCCCAAACGCTCCTGGAGCTCTGGCAGCCTCGGGACCATCCCCTGGGCAGCCTGGGCAGTGCCCAACAAGAGTGAGGCTCACAGGGAGCAGTCCCAGGAGAAGCTGCTGGAATTACATCCCAGTCATAGTTTTTGAATGCAACAGCCTGACATGGGGATTAATAAATGACAAAACAAATGATAAAATAAATGATAACACAACTGATTCCAGACTCTGGGATGTGCATGGTGCACCCTGACTGCACCCCGGTGCCCATCCCAGCTGCAAAGGGCAAATGAAACAGGAATTCTTGCTCCAAGCTCAGTCTCTCCAGGTCTGCTGTTCAGCACCAGCCTGAAACCTGGCACGGGGCTGAGTTTCATTTTAATTAAAGTCTGAGTGATGGCCCATTAATGCCCGCTTGCAGCAGGGCGGGGGGAGGAGGCTCTTGTTCCTTATTGATCCCAGGGTTTTTCCCCTCTCTGTCTCTCTCTTCTCTTTCTCTCACACGAGCTCCAAATGACAGCTTTGACAGCGAGTTTATATTAGAGATGTGAGCAGGGCTGGAAGGAGTAAATCAGTGCAGGTAATATTTTTACAAATATTCACAAGGGCTCCAGATCTACACAGATCCGAGTCCCAGCAGAGGAGCGGGGTTAAGTCATGGGCAGTGGTTTTACAAGGGATCTCAGAGCCCTCTTTCATTAAGGCTGAGAAGGACACTGAGAGCAGGGCCAAACCCATCCCTCCAGCACGGATTTCCCTTAGGGAGTGTCCTGGGCATGGCTTAGTGCTTGCTCCAAGCAGAGTCCTACAGCCGTGGGTCCAGCCAGGGACATTCCTGGCAAGATTCAGAGGTGTCCCCAGCCCTGGTCCCATCTCCAGGGGCCCCAGGATGAGCACCTGTGTCACCCTCACAGCCCTCTCCACATCTGGTGCCATTCCTATGCCAATCCTGAAGGGATTCTCTGCACAGTTTGATCAGTCTCTTTAAGCCCTGGCTCTGCCCGAGGCTCATCCAGACCCCCACGGCCACCTCGGGGCTGCCTCATAAAGCTCAGAGCAGCACAGCCCTTCCCAGGGGCTTGGAGGGAGCAGGCTTGTCCCAGTTCCCTTTTACACCACATTGGGCAAAGCCAGTTTGTGCCTCAGTGGGAACTTGCAGCAGCCTGGATGCCAAATCCCTGAGGGAATGATTTGCAAAAGGCCTTGGGCACCTGCACAGCCCTAAACCAAGAGCCCCCCAGTCCCCTGCAGCAGAACAAAGGCTTTAAATTAGGTGCAACTTTAATTTACATTCCAGAGGAAAAGGAAAAGCTTTTCTTGGTTTACAGAATTACCCAAGTGGCAAAGCAGTTCCCAGGCCAGGAGAAATTCCTCACGTTGCAATATGCTTTAATTATACCAAGAGCAGCAGTAACAGACCGAGAAATCAATTCCTTCTCCTAAATAAGATGGTTGCAAATTCCAAGTCTGCAAGTGAACAGATGTAGAACTGAAATGGATAAAGTAAATACCCTCAGAGGTGCTGGGAAAAGTGTCTTACTATTGCTGCAAGTTCATCCACTGGGAAAGGGATACAGGGATCCTGCTCCCAGATTTCCCAAGGAGGAAACCAAAAGTTCAGTTGCTTCCACTGCAGTATCACCACAGGCACCTGAGATGCCACAGGGTAGGGAGTGATGGAGGAAGTGACAATTCTTGGCTGGGAGGGTGGGCAGGCCCTGGCACAGGGTGCCCAGAGCAGCTGTGGATCCCTGGATCCCTGGCAGTGCCCAAGGCCAGGCTGGGCAGGGCTTGGAGCACCCAGGGATAGTGGAAGGTGTCCCTGTCCCTGTCAGGGGTGGGATGACCTGGGAATGTGGCTGAGGCCTGAGCAGCAGCGTTACCTTGCTATGGGATAACCACACACAACAATTTCATGTATTCACCCCAGTCCAGCTTCAATCTCCCTGTTTTTCCATTGTCTACTCATCCATCCATCCATTGTCCATCCATCCATCCATCCATTGTCCATCTATCCATCCATTGTCCATCCATCCACCCATCCATCCATCCATCCATCCATCCACCCTCCATCCATCATCCATCCATCCATCCATCCATCATCCATCCATCCATCCATCCATCCCTCCATCCATCATCCATCCATTGTCCATCCATCCATCCATCCATCCATCCATCATCCATCCATTGTCCATCCATCCATCCATCCATCCATTGTCCATCCATCCATCCATCCATCCATCCCTCCATCCATCATCCATCCATTGTCCATCCATCCATCCACCCATCCCTCCATCCATCCATCCCTCCATCCATTGTCCATCCATCCATCCACCCATCCCTCCGTCCATCCCTCCATCCATCCATTGTCCATCCATCCATCCCTCCATCCATCCATTGTCCATCCATCCATCCCTCCATCCATCCCTCCCTCCATCCATCCCTCCCTCCCTCCATCCATCTGCAGAGCAGGAGCACCAGATCCCTTTCCAATCTGCACAGGGATCAAAGCCTGAAGCCCCAACCTTGCCGTGCCTTTATGTCCTGAAACACCAAAGGCCCGACTCCTTCCAGCCATCAGAGGGAGAAATTCCCTGGGCTGTGCCCACTTTGGGCTGTGCCCAGTTTGGGCTGTGTCCACTTTGGGCTGTGCCCAGTCTGGGCTGTGCCCAGTTTGGCCTGTGTCCACTTTGGGCTGTGCCCACTTTGGGCTGTGCCCAGTCTGGGCTGTGCCCAGTTTGGGCTGTGTCCAGTCTGGGCTGTGCCCAGTTTGGGCTGTGCCCAGTTTGGGCTGTGTCCAGTCTGGGCTGTGTCCACTTTGGGCTGTGCCCACTTTGGGCTGTGCCCAGTTTGGGCTGTGTCCACTTTGGGCTGTGCCCACTTTGGGCTGTGCCCACTTTGGGCTGTGTCCAGTTTGGGCTGTGTCCAGTTTGGGCTGTGTCCGTCAGTGGCCGTGCCCGGCCGTGGGCACACGGGGCACACACAGACGTGCAGATGGCAATCCCAGATTAATGGGTTACACAAGGGCTTTATCCCAGGCTTACTGAGGATAATAAACCCCTGGAAAAAAATTGTGTCCAAATGATTAAAAAAAAACTCTACTCTTTAAATATATAATGTTCTGCCTGAGCTCTGTAAGGTGTTGTTCAGGAAATTGCTGAGCACCACTGGGTTCCACTTCCACCAAGCCCTTCTCCCATCTCTGGACTGGGAGAGCCAAGCATTTCCCACCAGAACAACCAGCAGGGTGGGGATGGCACACTGGTACTGCTGTGAGCAAAGAACAGCCCACACCCAGGCAAGAGATGTGTTTTTATGGGGTTTTTAGGGCCACAAACACCCTTAGGCAGGCTCCAAGTGTCCTGGCCTGGTGGAAGGTGTCCCTGCCCATGACAAGGGGTTGGAATGAGATGAGCTTTAGGGTTCTTTCCAACCCAAACCATGCTGGAATTCTGTGAGGTGTCTGGCTGCTGCAGTCCCAGTCCAAAATGCATCCCCCTTCTCCAGAACACACCAGGAAGGAGCTGCTGAGCATTTGCCTCGGGGGTGAGGTGCAAACCCTTCCCCCAGGGGTGACAGCCGAGTCACACAGCCAGAAATACAATGAAAACCACCAAAAAAATGCAAATGACTAAAATAAACCCACTGTGGGCCCTGCAGATTTCACCCATGGGATATTTTTGGAGGCTGGGGAGGAGATGCTGGAGGTGCCTTCAGGGAGTCTCCAGCAGCAGGGCAGTGGAGGGACAAGGGAATAACATCAAACAGAACAAGCTTGGAGGGCCATTGCTAAGAACCCAGTAGTGCCTGAAGGTGCAGACCCACCACGTGAGATCCCAGACTGGCTCGGGTTGGAAGAGACCTTAAAGCTCCTCCCGTTCCACCCTGGCAGCTCCAGGGCTTGCTCAGAGGGTGAGAGGCAGAAACAAACCCTCCACAGGTCCAATTCACAGGACAGGTTGGTGTCAAAGGGGGAAACTTTCCACAGGTGACATCTGGAAACACCAATTTGACCTTTTTAAGCAGGAGGAAATGTTTTCACAATCTCTTGGTCTCAAATGTCTCACTCCCCCTCTCCCAGCTCCCTCTCCTCAGAGCTCTTGGACTTGTAGGAGGGGTTGTATTTTAGGGTATCCCCTTTTAGCTACAAAGAATTTTTTTAGGTTGAAGCCTAAAGATAAATCAAACCAAATTACTATTCCCTCAGGAAAAGCAGATTCAAATTGCTGCACAATTTTTTATCTAAATAATGTTTAAATTTTAAAAAAGGGGGGAGAAAAACTAATTACATCTTTGTGTGGGAGATCATAAATCACATAATTACAAAGGGAACCTCTGCATCTTTCCAACAGACCTAAAGCAGACTACACAAGTTCTTATCTCATTATTGTTTAATTAAGAATTATGTTTGAGCATCTTCTTTTTAATTATCACGGAGTCCAGATGACTTCTAATCTCCTTTTTACCCAAAATGAGGGAAGGTGCAGTCCAAAATGGGCACTAATGAATTTACAATTTGCTCTTTGGGGAACTTTAATAAAATTTACTTCACGCAGAAGATTAACACTGATAAAATGAACTTCCAAAGAGAACATTTGGTTCCTTTCAATTGGCATCACACGAGTGTCAGGAGCTCACAGAGGTGTTACTTTTTGGGGAGGTTCACAGGGGCTGCTCCTACACCCCAAAACACCCCAGAGGGGGCAGCAGGGCTGGGGGAAATGGGGAGCAGCAGCATCAGGAGCAGTGTTGGCACAAAGGGCAGGGACACCTCCCACTGTCCCAGGCTGCTCCAGCCCCAATGTCCAACCTGGCCTTGGGCACTGCCAGGGATCCAGGGGCAGCCACAGCTGCTCTGGGCACCCTGTGCCAGGGCCTGCCCACCCTGCCAGGGAACAATTCCTGCCCAAGATCCCATCCAGCCCTGCCCTCTGGCACTGGGAAGTTCCATTTCCCTCCTCTGAACATGAGGAGAAACTTTCCCCCAGCAAAACCTTTTCCCACTGAGGTGTCTGCCCAGTGTCCTGCTGACCCTGTGACCAGGGTGACAAGCTGTGGCACACACATACAGATACATCTTCATAAATGTGTGAGGGCTTGTTTGAGCCCAGCACACAGCAAACACCTTTTAATTCAATTGGCTGAATCGACACAGAGAGATTATTAGTTTTCAGTAAGATTTGATTCAATTAATTAGCCTGAAAATATCAGCACAGCCAGGCGAGCAAAGAAAAACAGAGATAAATCCCTGCCATGGCGCTGCTTCATCTTTTAAAGGCAATTAACTCTTAGTTATTAGCTTTTAATTAGAGAATAATAATGACACCATTAATACAGTTTATTATACTTGTCAGCAGACAGCTGTTCCAACCAGATTCTATTATCAGATCTTGGCTTTTGTCTGCTCCTTGCAGGGGAGGGGAGGCAGAACTGGGGGGTCCCGGGCTGGCTCCCCCCTCCCACTGCCCTGGAGGGAGCTGCCTCTCCCCCCAGCCCCTTCCCAGGGATGCAGCAGGAATGTCGGCTCCCTGCCGGCCTCCAAGGGCGGCTCACACGACCACCACCAGAGCCTTCACTGCTCTGGGGAACCCCTCGGAACGGTGCTCTGGGGAACCCCTCGGAACGGTGCTCTGGGGAACCCCTCGGAACGGTTCCTCCCTCCCGGCGCATCCTGGGGGCGGCAGCCCCGCCCTGCCTGTCCCGGGTGATTCCCGAGCGGATCTGGGGAGTGGATGCTGGAGCTGTGCCGAGGAGGAGCTTTCACACCTCAGCTCCCAACACTGAGATGGATCCCAAAATTCACAACACCTGAGATGGATCCCAGNCTGAGATGGATCCCAAACAAACATTCACACCACCTGAGATGGATCCCAAACAAACATTCCCAACACCTGAGATGGATCCCAAACATTCCCAACACCTGAGATGGATCCCAAACATTCACACCACCTGAGATGGATCCCAAACATTCACACCACCAAAAACTTCCCTGTTTTATTTTCTTTTCCTCCCCCTCTTTGGAAGGCTGTGCAGAGCAGGGCAGAGCTGACTTGGAAAAAAATAATCACCTAAAAGAAATGAAGCACTTGGAATAATTCTATCCATCCCCAGTCTCATCCCACCCCACTGCCAGGCCCACGTCCCTGCAGGCAGCTGCCAAGGGTGCCAGAAACACCGTGGGATTCTCTCACTTTTTGGCCCAAATTTATTGTGAAACTTCAAATCCTTCTGTAAATGCAACAACCACGACCTTGGCAGTGGCCAAACGCCTCAAGTTTTCATTTCTGTGTCTGCTGAGTCACCAAAATAAAATCTCCAGAGGCCAGTGGGTACACAGCAAACCACACTTCCCATTATTTTCCCCATTGTCCTGTTACACCGTGTTCCTGCAGAGCCTGGAAATCATTTCCAGGGCACAAGCCTGTCTTCACTGGTTTTTTATTCCTTTATCACACAGGAATTAATCTTACCCCAAATTATGCACACAGGATGCTCCAGCAATACAAAAATGCAATGCCATAAATATCCCCAATCTACACGGGAGTTATTAAATCCCAAAAATAAGTGTAAAATATTCTGGTGGGTTCCACCACCTTGGTTTTAATTTGTTTTCCTTGCTCTGGACTGGAGGAAGCCCTAAGGGAAACTCCAGGAGCTCCTTGAACTGGCAGCCTGCTCGTGGAAGGAATTTTCTTCCTCCTCTCCCAGCACAGTGCAGTCAAATCCTGAGGAAAGAAACGAACCTGGAGTAGGAACAAAGCAGCTGGAAGAGCCTATTTGCAATTTTCTATAGCAGAGCAGAGAGCTGTTAAACTGAAAGCAAAGCTGTACAAAAGGAAAAACTTCCCCCAATGAGCACTGACATAAAAACAAGGAGGGGGAGGAAGGCAGGGTTATAACCAGACTACAACCACGAGCACCCAGACCTGGGAACTGCAGCACAGAGATGCTACTGAAGGGAAAAGGGAAGTGGAAAAGGGGAAAAATAGGAAGGAAAAGGAGCATCAGTGCTGGGAGCCACAGCAGGACAGGCTGATCCCTGTTCCCGGCTGGCAGGGCCCAGGTGAGGTGCCAGAGGCGTTGTCACCTCTGTGTCACACACAGCTCCCAGCCCGGGCTCCCCCAGCAGCTCAGGAGAAACTCCTCAGTCTTGGTCCAACAACAAAAACTTCTCAGTGTCGCCCTGTTTTTTAGAAATCTTTTAGCCTTCTGATGTTTACATTCTAGTTACACGCTTTCCCATGCTTTGTTCTGTAAACACTCAGTTGTTTTGCATTCCTTCATAGAGGTGGAGAGAAGCTGATGGATGGGTAACCTGTCCAGTGTCATTGGAGAGGTGGCCTCTTCACTCTCCAATCCCCTGTCTCTTTTGTAAAACTATAAATAGTGGAGTCAGAAAATAAACCTCCTCTTTTCACTCTCACCTACATCTGTGTGAACACGCGTGTGCTTCCGTGTCCTACAGTGACATCTCAGGAGTGGTTTTTTTCTCAGCTGTATCCAGGTGCAAGTTGGGAGAGGAAAACCAGCAGAAAAAATTGAATTTTGACAAACTTTGTCTCTCATCCTGTTCCACCCCCTGCCATGGCAGGGACACCTCCCACTGTCCCAGGGTGCTCCCAGCCCCAATGTCCAGCCTGGCCTTGGGCACTGCCAGGGATCCAGGGGCAGCCCCAGCTGCTCTGGGCACCCTGTGCCAGGGCCTGTCAGTGCTGCTGCTCACAGCAGAGCTCCAGCAGGTCTGTTACCTGCAGGGGCTTCACCACTCAGGTCCAAGCACATCTGAATCCAACCAGGAAAAAACCCAAGAACATCTCTTACTACTGAGAAAAACTGCAGGGAAATTAAGTTGGACAAAATGGACCAAGTCCTTGCTTTGGGAGTACCACGGAAGTGAGAGAAATCGCAGTGTTTAACAAGAAACAATCATCTCTGAGCTGAATTAGTGAAAAATGTGATGATAAATTGCTCCTGTAACCCAGCCCCATCCCAAGCACAGGCATCTCACACAGTTTTGCTCAGGCAGATTTTTCACTCCGTGATGACAAAAATCTCACACTAATCACCCAGCCCAGGCCACAAAGCTCCTGGATTGCAGTGTTAATTCCATGTTATGGCTGAATCCCACATTAAGCAGACACACCACGTCTCCAGCTCCGAGGGGCTCTGAGATATTCAGGTAACAAAGAGAAGGAAACCTCAGCTCTAAGCAGAGCCACGAGGAAATCAGACTTGCACCAGAGCCCTCCTCGTGGCTTCTCCACTGAGAAAACAGCCCAGCAACCCTTCTGTACCTCCAATCAGCTCCGATTCATCTCTTTAGTCAGCAGATGAATCCCTGCTCCTCTCCACAGCAGCAGCATCTTGGCCTGGATCATGGCTAACTGACCATTCACTCCTAATCAAAGACAATTTGCTGGTTTCCCAGAGATGGCTCCGTTAAATGAAGCAGATGAGCAGTGGATCTGGCCATTTATTTATTTTTAAACCCTGATCTGGGGCACAGGGGAGGGTATCACTCCTGTTTCAGAGGCAGATTGGCTGCGAGCTCGTTTGCTAGGGGATATTAGCAGCTGGCATCTGAAATGGCAGGGCTGGGGTGGAGAGGTAAGCCAAAGTCAACTGTGCTGAAACAGAGCAAAAATCCTGTTTGTTCCACAGGAAAAGTGGTTAAGCTGTGGTGGCTGTGTAATTCCAAACAGTATTTGCACTGTGGTCTTTACATTTCCCCTCTTGGAAACCAAAAATTTAATTGTTTTGCTGCTCTTGTGCAGAATAAATAACTCCCAGTGATTTTCTATTGGTGAACAAGTAACCCAAGGACTTCTCTTCTTCTGCTATCAAAGCTGCCAAATAATTCTCTGTCGACTGCTCCAGCTCATTTGAGTCTCAGGATTGTGCCAAAACTGCCTTTTTTTGTGTGCCAGCACAGTTGTTCATGGGACAAGGAACAAGACCTGAATGTGGGGTTGGAAATCAGGAGCCCACAGGAGCTGCCCTGGAGCCTCTCTGCTGGATCCCAAGAGATTTGTTCCCTCTGTCCCCTGAGCTGTGGGATGGCCGCAGGTCCCACCTGTGCTGGCTGCTCTGACTCAGACACTGCTTGGACTTCCAGGGTTAAACTCACTCAGGGTGGGAAATTCCACGAGCTCAACTCAAACTAAAACAGCACCTTCAGAGCCAAGTTTAGGTTAAAGCAGCTCCTGGTTACCTTAAGCTAAAACTCCCTGAGTGAAGCGCTCCCACCAAAGCAGGGGCCTGCTTCCAGAAGGGAATTGCACCTGTTTAATGAGCAGTTTTATTAAACTGGCACAATTTGTTCAAGCTGAGGGAGAACTACTGATGAAGAACTAATACAAACAGCAAGGGAAGGGGAACAGAGAAAAATCCTCACGGAATAACCTCAAGAAAAACTGCAAAACTGGCCAAAGCACAGATGTCTGCAGCACATGACAAGGTTTTTCCATCATCTGCCCTTTCCCTAAGATGAATAGTCAATAAAATAAAGCAAAAATAAAGCAAGTGCACTGAAGAGGTCTGAGACCCTGGGATGTCTATCCTGTACAAGCCAGAAGCCAGGAGATGCCATGGATGGGAAATCCACCAAACTCCACGTGCAGACACGGGGTCTGAACTGGAGATTTGCAGAAGTGCATTTGCAAGAAGAGTTGTTTCCACAGGAAGCCAAAATGAGAACCCAAATTTTGGTTCCGTGGGACCAAAGTGAGAGAACCGTGACTCACCAGAGGACAGGGGGGTGGGACAAGGAGGTGGAATTCTCATCAGGCTTCAGGGAAGTTGGGATCGTCCGTTCAGTCCCATCACTGCACAGCCTCACCCAACCAACACCACTAATTTTAGTTTTCTATTTAATCCTGTCCTTTACAAAGGAAAAAAGGATTTGTCTCCTCCATTTCATCTTGCCAAGCTCAAGATCTTTCCCAGCCAGGAGTTAATGAATGTCCAGCCCCTGTCCCACTCTCCAGGCACACGGGGAGCCTCTGCCGGCCTGGGAGGGAGAAGGAGCTGCTGATGCCCGTCCCGTCCCTGCTGCCAGAAATTAGCACAAATGACTTTATTGTGTGTGACAGCTGTGACACTGACTCGGGGTCTCTGGGCAGCTCCTGTGCCACAGGTTTCAGAACATCTGCTCGGGTGTCCTGGAGCCTGCAGGAAGCCCCAGCCCTGGGCCAGGGAAAGCTCCACATGTCACCCCAGCGGGCACCCTGGCACAGCCTGCGAGGGCAGGAGCAGCGGCTCCAGGCAGGTGGGAGCTGCACAGCAGCACCACCCCTGAACATCTGTGCAGGCAGCATCTCCAGAGGATGGAGCTGACACCAGCGGAGAGCGGGGAAAAGCCGCAGGAGGAAACTGGAACGCGCTTTTAGTGCAGCTGCAGCTCAGCCGTGCAGGGTCCCGGGGTTAACACCCA
Organism: Lanius collurio; assembly: GCA_020086605.1. Classification (NCBI taxonomy): domain Eukaryota; kingdom Metazoa; phylum Chordata; class Aves; order Passeriformes; family Laniidae; genus Lanius; species Lanius collurio. The sequence goes on from JACBWW010000086.1 coordinate 511,921, forward strand.
CCAGTGCCCTCGCCGGGCACCAGGAAGGCGGAGCGGTGGGAGGAGGAGGAGGGTGAGGAGCGGTGTCAGCCACGCTCTTCCCCAGCCCCGTTCCCTTCGCCTCGCCGAGGCTCCCCCGGCGCCGCGGAACCTCCCGAGCCCCAGCCCCGGGGAGCGGCAGAGCCCAGCGGGCTCCGGGACCGGCTGCAGGGAGGGGATGCAGCTGTGGAAGTGCCCGGAGCGGCACAGACCCTCGGGGGTCCGGGACTGGCTGCAGGGAGGGGATGCAGCTGTGGAAGTGCCCGGAGCGGCACAGACCCTCAGGGGTCCAGGACTGGCTGCAGGGAGGGGATGCAGCTGTGGAAGTGCCCAGGGCAGCCCCTGGGGCTCCGGGACCGGCTGCAGGGCGGGGATGCAGCTCTGGAAGTGCCCGGAGTGGCACAGACCCTCCGGGCTCCAGGACCGGCTGCAGGGAGGGGATGCAGCTGTGGAAGTGCCCGGGGCAGCACAGACCCTTCAGGCTCCAGGACCGGCTGCAGGGCGGGGATGGAGCTGTGGAAGTGCCCGGGGCAGCCCCTCAGGGGTCCAGGACTGGCTGCAGGGAGGGGAGGCAGCTGTGGAAGTGCCCAGGGCAGCCCCTCCGGGCTCCGGGACCGGCTGCAGGGAGGGGATGCAGCTGTGGAAGTGCCCGGGGCAGCCGCGGACCGGGCTCATCCCTCCGCCCACGGGCAGCTCCTGGCAGGCGCTGCTGGTTGAGACATCTTTAAAATCCCACCAGTTCCTCCTGCAGCAACAGAGCAGACCTGAACCTCACAGGGAAGCTTCGTGGGGGTGTGAATTCCAAGAGTTCCTCCCAGCAGCTCCTCCCCACCGGCCGATTCCTCAGATCGTGTCAAGGAAAACTAATAAGCTGCAAAAGATTGGAAGTTGGAGATTTCCTTTCTTTCACATAACCTACAGCACCAGCCTCATCCTGCAATAACTGGAGAGGAATTTGTCAAAAAGCTCAGGATGGGAAATTTAAGGGGTTTAAATGAAGTTTCAGGAAGATGCAGTTCAAGGAGGTTAAACGACCTCCTCCTGCACAAGACCTTAAACTTAGAAATGAAGAGACTTCAACCCCCCAAAAAGTGTCATTCTGAAATGCTCAACAGCCTTTAATTCATTATGAACCTAGAGGCAGAGAAAAAAAATAGGTAAAAAATACATCACAGCCTTAATCTAGGGGGAGAAAGAAAAAAATCATTATTTTTATAGCACATAATCAGACACAAATATACTTCACTGGAGGAAGGGGTAGGAATGTGCATTTCCTATTTCCTTGTCAATAGTCTGATGCCCAGAGGCCATCAATATGGCCACTATCCCGAATCTGCACAAGTCATTCCTAAACCAAAAAGAGGGATTTAAAAATCAACAAAAGGAGAGAAAACCCTTGCACCAAGGAAGGGCATTCAACAGTTCCAGGTTCATGTTTCAACATAAGTCAGCATCTGAATAAGGGGTGAGGAAACACACTTTTGTTTTTACAATATAAATAGTATTTGGAAAAGGTACTACATATGGATACAGCAACGGTGCTATTGCAGGACTTGAACATGCAGAGGAAATTCCCCATCGCTCACAACCACTCATCCCATCCCACCCTTCCCTCCCACCTCCAAAAAAAAAATCCTCTGCTGGTTAAATTTCTCTTTCAATTGTTTTAAATATTTCTCTCATGGCCTAGCAACATTCTTAGTCTTTTATACAGCAAGTTTGCTATTTAATCACATTTCAACCGACAGGAGACAGCTCTGTAGGAGGAACAACCGAAGCTCGGGAAAACCTTGCCAATTTTTTAAACTTTTATTAGTCTTAGTTTGGTTTTATTCGTGGAGACATCTACTGAAAACATCAAAAACTCAGAAATAAAAAAAAAAAACCCTAACTCAAAACCAGAACCCTGTTTCCAAGGTCTTACAACCGCGCAGCCACACGCACAGAAAGGACCCGTAGCAGAGGCAGGGCAAAGGATGGGAACTCCAATCCTCAAGGGAGAACAAGACCAAAGTAAAAAAAAAAATTAAATTGCTTTATTCTATCTCCACTCTTTCACTAGGACAGTTTAATACCCATGGAGTCTCTTAAGATGCTAATCTACCATCTGCTAGCCCACAAATCCTTCCCACTTATTCCCTTAAAGATCCAGCCAGAGCGTTGCTTAAAAGCCTCTCCCCAGAACAAGAACCACCTTGCAAAGGGGCTTAAAAAATAATAATGAGAACAAGAATATTGTCTCTTTCCATCCAGTAATTTCAGGGAATTAAGTGGAAAAGATTGCAGTGCAGCATTCCAGGTTGCTCTGCTGGCCCAGCTGGGGCGTGGAGGGAGGGGAGGGTCCTGGTGCCCTCCCCCCTTCACCTGAACCTCCCCTGCTCTGCCTCGGCCCCTTTCCAGCTCAGCATCAGCACTGCCTTGTTCTCTCCCTCTGAACTGGTTGAGGTCCTCCCAAGAGAGTGGAAGACTTTCCAGTGACTTCGGCAGGGTTTGGATCAGGCTCCTTCCCACTGCTCCACATCAACTCTTCAGTGATTCCCAAGTGTCCAGGTGGGAGCTGCCCACTCAGTGCTTCAGGGTTTGGGTTTGCCTTTAATGCTCCTTCAATCCTCAGTGAGCTGAGTCCAATCAAAGGCAGGGCTTGCACTCCTCTTCCCCAGGAGTAACTCAAAGGCTCAGTCTTTACTTAAGGAAAGGATGTCACGACAATCAGATGTTTGGAGAATTTCTTCTTTAATAGGATAAAAGAAAAACATACAAACACCTCCCAAGCTTCTGTCATGGAATGATTCTCACACTGTAAGGAGCACAACTCAAAAAAAAAAAAAATACAAAGAAAAGAGAAGGGTTCCTAAGGGAGAAGTGCTGCCAGGGAGCCAGGGCAGCCCCTCAGAGCTTTCACCGCAGTGGGACAGGGGCAGCTCGTAAGGAACTAACACAAGCAGCAACAGAACACCTGCCAAACAAGGGTGGCACAGGGGAACTCAAAGCCATGCTGATCTTGAACTAGAAAGCAACTGTGATGGCAAAGATGGGGAAGGAAGATGACAGGAATGACCCAAACCTGGCCATTTCTTCCTAAGTCCCTCCCTGGTGATGTGGCAGCGATGCCAACATCCCTCTCAGGCCTTTCAGAGAGCCAATGGTAAGAAACATCCCAGCTGTGAACATTTCTTCCCCCACCTTCCCCAGCTTACAAAGATAGTGTTTCTTTACAAAAGAAGAACCCAGAACATTCCAGGACATCTGCTCTTGCTCTCCCTCTCCCCGCTGTAACATCAGTCTTGATTCGTTTGGGGGTGAGGGGGGAGGATTTAATTTATTTTGTTTTAAAGCCATAATCTAGAAAAATGTTTTGTGGAAACTTTCATTTTCCTATTTTTGCTTGCTTTTTTTTTTTAATAATGCTCATTCATAGAAAACTTCACAAAGGTGACGTCTATGTACAGAAAACACGATTCCAAAGGCTGCTTCAGTAGTCAATGTAATAGCACCTTGAAAGACAAAAGTTTGACAGATTTGAAAAAGTCATTTTGTTAAATTTTAACCCTTTCCTCATAAAAAAAAGAACCAGTCACAAAGCTCCATCTGTGGAAACTCTTCCAAAGTCTCCGTGTGAAAAGCTGAAGGATTTCCAAGCTCCCCAGCTCTTGGTCAGCAACTCCTGGCAAGGTCGAGGTAGCAGCCAGACAGGGATTTCCTGCAGTCCAAACCAAGAGGAGATGAAAGAAATTCACAGCAGACTATTGCACAGGGCTGGTCTTCCATTCCACAGTTTCATATTTATTTTTCCACGAACTCAAAAAGGGTTAACTGAATATTTTGAATAAATCCTGGTTAAAACATGTTGCTCTGAGTCCCAGGCTGGTACTGTGTCTGCAACAGGCTCTCCATAAAGGCCAAGTAATCGGGGGTTTGTCCATATTCTTCAGGATTTCTTGGATTCCCCAGCCGGGGACGCTTGGCTGCTCTCACTTCATCTCCCAAAAACACATCTTCCTGAGGGGCCCCAGTGCTGAGGGACTGCAGGAGACACAAAACAACCATTAGAGGCACAGCAGGAGAACAGGGAGACACCCACGGGTTGTGCCTTGTGCTGGGGCAGCCAGGAACAGCCTGGGCATTCTCCAGTCCCATCACTGGGTTAAATGAAATGCTTCAAAAGGGTAAAGCACCAGGTCTGAAAACACCCAGCAAGTCTGGAACCAAATGAAGTTATGAAATAAATCCCTCATCTTTTCTAGGCTCAGTAACTGCACTGTATGCACTTAAAGACCATCTGATCTTGTAGATTAAGAGATTTATAGGTAAGAGCTACACTCTAAATCTCCAGTTTGGTGAGAAAAAGGGGTTTGGTCCCACAGTGATAATCAGTTCTCCAGAAACCACTGAGCTGCAGCCCAGCTCACCTCACATTTGGACAGGATGACTCCATATAACTGAATTCATATGGTGTAAAATGATCTAAACATAATCTTTTAACCAGAGAAAATAAAACTGAGCTGAACACGTGCATGGGAAAATAATTTCTGTGCCTCTCAAGCATTCATGGGCAGGATTTCTTCTACTCCATGTATTTTGGGAATGACAAGCAGTTTTACAGCCACAGAAACTGGAGGCTGCATTCACCTAATGTCTAAAAAATACATGAAGAAAATGTGAAGGGGTTCTGCAAGCTGCAGCTGGTTTATTGTTTGCTATTTTGGTACCCACCAGGCGAGACTTGACTCTCTTGGGAAGTTCTTCCTCCAAAGTATAAATATCCCCACGCTTTACCATTAGCTGAGAGCCATCTTCAAACTCCACCTGCAGGGAGGCAGAAGAGGAAATCAGAGACAGCATTTGAACAGCCCATTCCCAGCCTGTGCCACACCTGGGCCCTCCAGGGAACACCCAGGAAGCATCAGGGGCAGCTCCCACAGATGCAGCCCCTGGCACTGCACAACTCCAGGGCTGCTGTGGAATGAGCACTGCCAAGCTCTGGTGAGGACACTGAACTCAAAAAGTGCTGCTTTCAGTGCTCTTCAGGCACCTCTGTCAAGTGGATTCATTCAGTGCTCCATGGATCCCAAAAGATCTGTGCTCCAGCTGGCCCAGCACCTCTGCTCCTCCCTCCCAGGCACAGCATCTCACATTTCTACTGATTTTTGATTCACATCCTGAAAAAAGCAGCTTTTCACTTATAATAAAAGCAGCCCTGCATTCAGGCCAACATGGTAATAAGAATTTCTTTCATCTTAAACAAAGCATTTTCACAGGTCACAAGGAAACAACTCCAGCTACTAAAGTGCATTTGTATTTCAACCAGCAGAAATAGTCAGCCAGGTACAAAAAACTCCTCCCATGAAATCTTTTTTGCTAAGCACTGATTATATCATGAATTATGCATCAGATGTTCCAGGGATGTTTATTCATGGAAACGTGCACAGCAAAATGTTAAAACTATTAAAAGTTTTTAAGGGATTCTTATTTCCTCTGCTCAAGACTTTAATACACTTTTCTGGATAAAGCAGAAGGACACAGAGCACAGTTTAATAGGGGTGTCAAGTTCAGGCTGGACAAACTCAGAGGGAATAAATCATCTGTGCTCCCAAATCCTCCTCCTGCTCTGCCCAGCTCCAGCAGCCCACCCCTGGTGCAGGCTCAGCTCTCCCACCCTGGAGCAGCTCCCCAGAGCTCACCTGGTAAATCTGACTGATCTGGGCTGCAATAAACTTGGCCTTGTAGATGATCCCATCCGTCCACTGCAGCTGCACCAGCTCCCCCTCTGGAGGGGGCCCCATCTGGATGCAGTCCCTGCTCTGAGGACAGAGAGAGGGGGGTCAGAGACAGCTCCACCTGAGCTCAGGAGCCAGAGGTGTGCTAACATCACATAACATTATAATGAGCCATAAGTTTCTGCACTTGTGATTAATTGTGGGCATCTCAAACAAAACCAGCCTGAGAGACCAGAATCAACACTGGCAGCTCCTTCTGCTGACAGCACCCAGTTCATGGGCATTTCTCATTACAAATCCCAAAACATCACATCTCCTGTATCTCAAAAACAAGCAGGGCAACACAGTGAATCAGTGGCACAATCAGGAAGGCAATGCATGAGCTGACAAATCAGCCCTTCTAGACATTCCCTCTATTAAGTGAATTCCCTGTTTTGAACCAGAAGTGCTTACGGACAATCTGCTTCCCCCATGAATCACACTTGTCAGTTGAAAAATAAGATTATTCAACCACAAAACAAATAGGATGAAACTCAGAACAAACACTGCTTTCTGTGAAGTCATCTGCATTCAGCAAGATCACATCTTTGTAAAGCAACCGAAAAATAAATGAGATAATGTCAGAAACAAGACCTGTCATGAAGAGCAGGATGAGATTTTCTAGGCAAGCAGCAACTTAAAAATTAAAATGAAAAAGTTAAGTTTTGCTTTGCTGTTCCACCCCAAGGCACAGATAACAGCTTGTACTCTGTGATGCAGGAGTGGCCCCAGAGCTGCCTTACAATGATGCTCTCGGGGTAAACGTTGTCACTGTAGGAGCCATCGTCGAAGTTCACTTCGTAGAAGGTCTGGGTGGTGGTGCCAATGACCCTGCAGCGATAGTAGAGCCCGTTCCTGTTCTTGGTGATCACTGTCTGCCCCAGGGCCACCTCCCTCCGGAACGGGACCTGCGTGGGACACAGCAGGGAATCAGCTGCAAGCCACACCTGGAAAAGCTGTGTCAAAAATCCCATGGAATCATGGAATGGTCTGGGTGGGAAGCACCTCAAAGCCCATCCAGTCCCACCCCTACCATGGCAGGGACACCTTCCACCATCCCAGGCTGCCCCAAGCCCCAATGTCCAACCTGGCCTTGGGCACTGCCAGGGATCCAGGGGCAGCCACAGCTGCTCTGGGCACCCTGTGCCAGTGTTTTATCCCCTTCACAGACAGGAATTCCTTCCCAATATCCCATCTAAACCAGCTCTCTTGTAGATTAAAGCCATCCCCAATAATGGCTTCCTGGACAATCATTCTGTATTAAAAGCACCTAATCTTTTTGAGCCAACATAGGCAGGGAGAAACTCTTTTAATAAACCCCAGAAACAAAGCAACCCAAAAAACCACCCAAAAAACCCCCCAATCCCACACCCCAGCACAGAAGCCCCGAGCCCAGCCCCAAGCCTACGTTCTGGTTTGCTGCTTTGTGCTTGAAGCAGGTGATGGACACGACGTAGGGCCAGTCGTCGGGCTCCATGGGCACCCCGGCCGCGTGCGCGCACGTCACGTGGAAGGACGTGGAGCAGTGCTCGTAGGAGCACTGGATGCAGGCCCCCGACACCTTCTTCATCCTCTTCCGGCAGTACACACACCTCTGCAGGGGACAGAGCTGGGCTCAGACCCCTCTGCAAAGGAGCAGAGCCCAGGGGGCTGCAGAGCCCAGGGGGCTGCAGAGCCCAGGGGGCACAGCCACAAGTGATGCTCTCTGCCGAGGGCACGCACGGCCAGCACTGCCCGAGAGCACTCACCAGGGATCTCTGCAAGCCAAGGAACTCCAGCAGAGACTGCCCTTCCCTACCTCACCATTCCCACAGCCACACCAGCACCCCCCAGTCACCCTGCAGAGCCACACTGGGCAGGGACAGACTGGACTCCAGTCTGCACTGGGCTCACTGGAGGGCTGGGGGAACAGGAAGCAGGCAAACACCCACCAGTGGTACCAGAGAAGTGCTGCACCTGCACCCTCATCCCCCTCAGATACAGCAGTGCATCTACATTACATTAATTCCAACAGCAGCTGGATCCTCACAGATGCAGTGCTAGAAAATAACATTTTCATTTTTTTGAAAAAGAACGCAGTAAATGGGTGGCAATTTGCTCTGTTATATTTAATGGGATATTGTATCGATTAGATCTCATAGAATATAAAATCATATAATGGAACAAAAATACTGTGGGTTTATTTTAGATGCATAAGCATATCAACCATAAATATTTTATTGGCATCCATGTCAGATGAGCCATTGTAGATAATTCAGTCAGTTTTGCAAACAAAAGAAATAAAAACATTGTACCAAAACACCAGAATTACAGGAGGAAAAAGGTCTGAAATCTTGGAGACATTTTCACATTCATTTTCTGCAAAGCAGAGCCAGTTATTAGCTAAATCAGTCTAAGACATGTGACTGCTTTAAAAAGAAATTGCATTTTCTCAAAGCTAAAAATCCTAAGCCTGATGGTATGGATGCAGAAAAGGCTAAAGCAGAGAAATTCTTCAGCTTTCTCTCACAAGTATGTGGGAAACTCTTCTTTCACATGCAGCCTAAGGAAAACAGATAGTACATGATATAAACTACTTTTCTGTCCTTGAACCTGTCGTTTTTCATGGTATTGTTTTGGGAACACTAAGACATGTTTTGGAGATGGGTGTCTTACTGTCCCACCTGTCACCTTTGAGAGGGGGTGGGTCAAGAGGCCAATCATGAATTTTCTCTAGTGAATCATGTTATAAAAGGTAGACTTTACATGTAAGTGGGGCTTCGGCCACTCGTCCCTGACCTGAGCCTGCAGTCCTTTTTGCCACTACCTGAGGTTACAGGGACAGGATGGCACTGACAGTGAGCAGGAGCTGTAGTGGGAACAAGATAAAATTCCTCACTCCCTATCACAGCACCAGTTCTTGTTTCCAGCCCCTCAGAAATACAAAAAGAAGATTTTGGGAATGCCAGTCTAAGGAATGGATGCTTGCCTGATGTTTCCAGGGATCCATTTGGAAACACCACTCAGTTTTCAACATTTCTAGTCTGAGGAATCTGCTGCTGATCAGCAAATCCCAGAACAGTTTGGGCTGGAAGGCCCTTGAAGCTCATCTCACTCATCACCTGCCACGGGCAGGGACACCTTCCACTATCCCAGGCTGCTCCAAGCCTCATCCAACCTGGCTTTGGACAGTTCCAGGGGTCCAGAGGCAGCTTCTTTACCTTATCTGATGCTGGGACAAGGCAAATCAGGGCAAAATTAATATCACACACACGAGACAAATGTGCCTTTCACTGGTTACAATGAACAGAAGCTGCCCCTGACCATGGCATGAGGTGGAACTCCAAAACTTTCAAGGCCCCGTCCAACCCAAACCATTCTGGGAGTCCTCCTCCAGGAACACTGCTCTTCCTTGAAAGCAAAAGATGGCAAAGAAAAGATTTGTTCTTCCTTATTCCTGTGCAACACCCCCCTCCCTGCCTGGGCTCTGCCCCACATTTGTCTGAAATAAGTCCCATTCCTTCCTATGAATTGACTGAAGGCAGTTTGTTTATACCAAAGATTAATTTGGCCTTTTTACACAAACGAACAAAAGCCAGGAAATTCAAAGCCAGAGCCTGAGTGCTGCCAGAACATGGGTTTAGCCTTTAATAAGCTGAGCCTTTATCGCCCTGCAAACCATGTTCCAGAGGCAGATAAGCACCAGGAAAGCTCACAGAAGGACTGAGGGGAGTCAATAGCACAGATCCCATTATTAACCTGTCGATATCCCCTTGTCCCAGCAGCAGGGACAGCTGCTGACACCCAGGGGCCTCAGGGAGCATTAACCCCTGCAGGGCAGGAATCTGCCCTTCCTGATGCAAGCAGGGCTCTGCCAAGCCAGGAATAGCACACACTCAGTGCCACAATGTGCCCACACAAACTCCCTGTGACAGGCACAAGAGCTGCACCAACGGGATATTCAAAGCAAATATGATCAAAAGATAAATGTGAGTGACAGCGAGCCTGAAGTGTAAGGCTGGAGATGGAGGAAGTGACAATTCTTGGCTGTGAGGGTGGTAAAACAGTGGCACATGGTGCCCAGAGCAGCTGTGCCCAGGCCAGGCTGGGTGGGGCTTGGAGCAGCCTGGGACAGGGGGCTGGGCTGGCACTGGATGGATTCAAGGCCCCTCCAACCCAAACCAGTCTGGGATTGTATGAAAATGCAGACCTGGAAGTGTGGGAGATGGGATGGACAGAAACACCAGTGCCAAGTGCTGTGGGAAAGCAGCACATGGAGATTTAAAGGCATGTTCTGTGGCAGGAAAAAAGAGTCTAAAGCACAGGAGAGAAATCTTCGGAATAAATGCACACCAGAGTCAGGTCACAGCTGAGAGTAAGAAATGGGCTGTCTCCTGCATGATGAACACTGCAATTCATTTACTCCACTGAGGAATGACAGCTAATTACTCCAAATTTCCACGTCATAAATAATTTACGGGCACAGGCCTGTAATGTGCCATCAATCTGGGAGCAGGAAACTGCATTTCTGAAAATGGTGCCATACCCACAAATGGACTGAAAAGTCTGTGCTTGCACAGGGAACTCTGGTACATGCTTAGAGAACAGGATACACCTTTCACCAGATCACTGCAACTCCTCAGTACCTCAGCCCTCATCACAGGAACTTAAAATAATACAAACATATTAAAAAAAAAATCAAATAATAATCATGGATAACCCCTACCCCCTCTCTTCTCCACTACCCTAATCCATTTCACATCAACTGCCCTCACCCTTCACATCATTCCTTCTCTCCTTTTCCATCTTTTTCAGCCACAAAGGTCATCTCCCCAATTTTATCAAGTACTGCACCAAGTCCATCATTGCCAAAGTCAGGAGCTCCAATGCTACCTTTTAGTCACCCTCAGTTTATCTTCCTAAATGCAGCTGCTCACTGCCAAAGCACAGACACCCCCCAACCCCTCCACTGACTCCTCATGTGCTCCAGGAATCACCTACAAAGTCCTCTGAAGAATCCTAAAACTCCCCATGATGGCTCATGAGTCTCCACACACTCTTATCCAATTTTAATTCCCTTTGTACCTCACATCCCACACCACAGCTGCTGCTGGAAGCACCACTGCCTCTGGATTCTGGATTCTGCCATCCAAATTAATTGTTTAATCCTTACCTAATTCATAACTCTAAAACTTTCCAAGTGAAGGGCTTAAAGCCAGGCTTTGAGCTACAAGCGAGGCTCTAGCTAACAGCAGCATAAGGAATTATAAGGAATAAGCCTGTAAATTCCAACACTGAACTGTGTAAGTCAAGGCACTTCATACCAGCATCTCTACATTCCCTGAGACAGGAAGAAAACATGAGGTGCAAATGGAATACAACAGAAGAAAACAAACAAAATTTCCTTCCAGAGCCCAGGAGCATTTGGACAACATTCTCAGGGTGGGATTGTTAGGGTGTTTGTGTAGGGCCAGGAGTTGGACTGATGGTCTTTGGGGACTCTCCCAACTCAGGATATTCTGTGATTCTATGAAACCTTGCAGTTTTAATTGAGGCATGAAGGAGAAATGGGTACAGTGGGTCCATGCAGAGGCTCTGGATGACACAGCTCCACTTTGGAGCAGAATGAAGCAGCAGAGTCTTACACACACTGACACTGCCCTGGCTCTGCAGGACTGCCAGGCAGCCAAGGAAGGGTTAAAGAATTAAGTCATGTTTCCTTGTGAGGCTCCATTAAGCAATACAAGTGAGTTTTGTGTAAAAGGATTTTAAGTTCAGCGTTACAAGTGCTGGTAATGAAGAGGATGCACGTTGGAAGTGTCAGCTGATCCATAAAAAGCCACCGCTGCAAGATTTATCACCCTGGCATCTCGCTGCCCCATCACTCCTGCTGAATAATGAATGCTTTTTACATTCACATTTGTGTACAAAACCCATTTGCACCACAGAGAAATAACTCTGGAAGCAGGGATAGGTTCTTCCTAATCTCTCACCCAGGCTCCTTGCACTAAGTAGCAGCTCTGTTAACGAATCCATCAGCGCTCACCCATCTATCACTGCTTCAGCACCTTCCCCATCCCACACAGTGTCACCCAGCTGACTTCTGTACCAAAAAAAGCAGCAAAAGCACAATTTATTTTGCAATAACACACTGTAGTGATGGAGCATTAACTAACATTAAGATAAATTGCTCTGAGCTAATGAATCGTCCATTACTAATCCCTCGGATGAGGCCACACAGCTAAATAACAACATGGAGCTGGGCTTGTATTAAAATCCTTGCAGTCTTGCCTTGCAGTGAGGGTCATGGAAATGTTTATTCATTTCTACAAGAGATTTCTTGATAGAAAAAGAGAAATGCTGTAAAGAAAGATGAATTAGAGATGAACAAGCCAGCAATGCATCAGCTTCTCTCTATCACCATGTCCCTTCGCACTCCCACTGTGCAGTACTTGGAGTAAACAAAGCTTTCAGGCAGTTTACACCTGACTGCAGGTGGGAAGGAGTCCCAGGCTACACTCCCAGAGAGTAAAGGCACCTCTGGAAATCAGAGCTGTTTGTGTGCCAAAGCACTGGCAGTGCTCAGCAGACACAAACGATGCAGCTTCCCAGAGCTCTTGTTTGGAAATGAGAGCGAGATCACCTTTAATCTCTTTACAAACCCATACAATGTTTTTCTGTCTAGTAACAGCTTTTCCCTTTGGCTCTGGTTCTCAAACATTCTCCCCAGGTAGAAGACACCCACCAGTTTCCACCTCTGCTCCGGGATGGCGCTGATGTCCACAGGATGACGCTCCATGACATTGAGGAAACGCGCCTCGGGGACAGCAATAGCACAGATCACATGGACCCACCTGGGGAACAAAGTGAAGACACACATCAGGGCCTGCCATTACTTGAATGAAATGCTCAGGAGGGCAGTTAACATTTCCCTGCCTCCCTCAGCATCAAGGCACATTTCCAGGGGTTGGCAGCCTTGGCAACGTTCCCAAATGACTGTTAATCAGGGTGGCACAAGGTAAATGTCTCTGGAACAACAGAGATCAACCTTCTTTTGCACCCGATTTTGCATGATACTAAACATCCTCTGAGAAGACTTTTCTCTGAGAAACAACCATATTCAGCAAGAGTTCAGAAGCTCTGCTGTCGAGCAGCCTGGTGCAGTGTAGGGCAACACAGTCACTCGGGCTCATCCTGCCAAGTGAACAAGGAGCAGTTCCCTCCAAAACCCCAAAACTTGCTGCTGCACTGAGCATTAAGACCAAATTCACAAGACAAGGAGATTAGGTGCAGTATGGAAGGAAAATACACTCAAAGCCAGCACTCACCGGCCATCAGTGGTCATCTGGAGAGCTCCTCCCCTGAGATTGCACAGGCAACATTCCTGCAGGAACACAACTCCTTCAGAACAGGCCCCGAGAGCTCTGCCAGGCTGTTTATCCCCCCCAGAAAATGACTGCACCCCACCTGGGATGTCAAAGGTGGCCTGAACCCTCCCACCCCCGTGTCTGTGGAAGCAGCTGGGTGATCCCAGCAGCTTGCAGCAGGCACTGAGCTGTGGCAGCCCTTACCGCGGCCCAGGCGCCCGCCGAGCACCGCGAGCACGACCAGCTCTCGTTCACCAGCTCTGGGCGTATCCCGTAACAGCCTGCAAGAAACAGTCACAGCCCTGTTAGAGCAGAGGTTTGACAACATTGCTTAGTACTGACTTGCTGACTTTTCCATGCAGAAGCATCTTTGAGAGTATCTGAGGAACTGTATTCGACAGGCTTGGACAAAAGTCATAAGGGGGGGCAGAATTTGGGACCGGCAGGTCTAAAACCAAACAAGCCAAACCCCACAAACAGGTAAGCCTCACACTTATTTTTCACTTTTCTAAGGACTACAATAACAAGATTTTGTTTCTTTAGGCAGGAACTGGGCTCCAAGGTAATGCCACCATTGCTGGAGTGCACTCACACATCAAAACAGGTAAGGGCACTGAATTTTGGCAAGGTTGAAGCAGTTATCTTTGGTGTGTGGTGTTACAAGGAAGGAGAAGCCCTATAATATTGCAAGGGAATGAAATACCTGCATTCCACATGGTTAACAGTATCTAATTTATGGTTATAGGAAGTGTTAAAAACATCTCATTTTACAGACCATCAATTACTGTAACATGCAAGCACCAAATCCTCCTACAGCAACACCAAAATAGTAAAGTGGTATTGTGCCCATTACAAAGACAAGGAAATAAGAACAAAAAAGTCCTTACAATTCTATAAAAGGCAGTGAGGTATGTCACTGAAAACAATGGGGAAAAGACACAGAAATAGTTTTGGGAAAGTAGATCTATGTGATTCCTGCAAGCTTGTAACGTGAGTGGAAAATGAAAGATAAGCATCTCAACCAACACACAGCTCACTCCATCCAGCCTCTGTCCTTCCAAACAAAATCCCATCCAGCCTTCACCTATCCTAACAAACTGAACAGAAAATTTCAGCTGGGAACAACAATCTCAAATTACTGAATTAAACTTAAAAGAAGACATTCAGAAAGCACTGGGATTACCACCACAGTCTGATTTATAAATACCATCCACTTAACCAGATAAACAGCATGTCAAAAAAAGTCAATGCTATTGATCTGCAGCTGCTCTCCACTTCTGAGGTCTCTTTTCATCATATGGCAAATCAGGGAAGCAGATTCCACCCAGGCCTAGAACAGGGATGGGGTGTTCAGTCCAAAAGTGAGCTGAGGGAGAACGAGCATGGCCTCACACTGCACCAGGGAAGGCTCAGACTGAAAATCAGGAGAATTTTCTTCATGGAAAGGATTGTAAAGCATTGGGACAGCCTGCCCAGGGCAGTGGTGGAATCACTGACTCTGGAAGTGTTTGAAAAATACACAGAAGTGGCACCTGGGGACATGGTTAGTGGTGATCAGGGTGGTGGTGCTGGGCTGACATTGGGACTTGATGATCTTAAAGGTCTTTCCCAACCTCAATGATTCTGTGATTCTATGAGGGCACAACAGTGCCATTTACTGAACCCCAGGCTGTCCCATAAGGACAATCCAAGCAGACCAAGAAAAATATGCTCTTTTTATGGATTTTGTCAGTGCCTCAAAAGCCCAGAAACCTTCACAAACCTTCCCCTCTCTGTAGGGCTTGGCTGCTGGAACCTGGCACAGTTTGAGAGGGCACTTCCCAAGAACTGATAGGCTGCCAGCTGGTTTTACAGGCAGCCAAAATACACCTCACCACTGCAATCCTGCAATAAAAACAAATGGATTCTCTGCAGCAAAGTCAAAGGGATGTCACAGAGCACAAGGAAACAACCAGGCACTGGAGCTTCCATCAGATTTAACACCCGTCCTGTCCCATCCTCAAGGGGAGAGCACAGCCAAAATAGAAAACTGAGTTTCTCTAAAAAAAAGATGGATTTCAGATCTGAGCCTGCAGATTAACATCATCTTGCTCACATCCCTCTGTCCTTAAATAGAATTTGGCCACAGAAACCATTCTGATAGACTGGACTATTGCAGGTCTATGGATGGACAAGATGCAGCATCCTTGAATTGTGAAGGAAGGATGAAATCTTCCTCTTCACACCCACTCTGCATCCCACAGCCTTATTAACCAGAAATGACCCTAATCAGGGATTCAGCACAGAAACAAAAGTTGCTTTCCAGTTCCCCAGCCCCCCTGAGCTGCACAGGAACCTGCAGACTCTAAAATTGGAACAACAAAAGTAATTCCAGCTGATGCAAGTCAAATAAGATTCCCCATCTGTCAAGATCAAACAGCTGAACAGTAATTCGTCACAAATGTTAACTGGATGCTGTACAATCTCCACCGAAGGTACACTCCACCAGGATTAATCAGATCTTCTTTTAGACATAACTATCAGGGAGGCAAACAGACATATGCTCCCTTTTGTAATCAAGTGCCATTACTACAAACACTATCACAGACACTAATAAAATACATCTCAAACTACTCCATAATCTCTGCTGCATGCAGGAACAATACAGCCTCCCCCAGCAGACCAATATTGGAACGAAATATGTGAGAGAAAAGAGTGCAATAAAGCCTTTGAGTTCTGCTTTATTACAATAAATGAAAGGTATCAAAAGAAAGAATCTTTTCTGTGAGACAGAGAAGAATCAGCCAACAAAATAAGCAGTAAAAAGAATATTGGTGTGTATTTTTAAGATCAGTGACTGCCAAGATGGACTTGAATACACAGATACATTTTTGAGAGAAAGAGGATGGGAACTGGATGAGCTTTAAGGTTCTTCCAACCCAAAGCTTTCTGGAATTCCATGACATACTTGTACCAAGGAAGATAAAAATGGGAGTGACAGGATGCAAACCTGCCAACAAGGAATTCAAACACAGCAACACACAAACTCCTGAGTTTCTCAGGACCCAAAGGCTTTGGGGAAAGGGGAATCACTCACTAGCATGAACCTGCAGGCAGCATTTGGCACAGGATATCAAGGGACTGGTTCCATCTTCTCCAATGTAGGAATTTGAAGGAAGGGGCTCGGTGTTTTCTCCACTTGAGGTAAAGCACATCTCCGGGATCAGGGGCTTGGTCTTCTGCCCACACTTGGAAAGGTGCACGAAGGAGGATGGCTCCCCTGCAGAGCCTGGGGCTGCTTCCTTATCCACCTGTGAGGACTTGAGAGGAAACCCCATCAATGGAACCGCCCCTTCCTGGCCACCCTGCAAAAATGGCACCAACACCTGACACCAGGCAGCCAAAAAACAACCTAAAATCCCAACGCCCACCCCTGCCTTGCTGCTCCCCCTCTCCCTCAGGCATCGACTGGGATCTGTAATTTGTTGTAAAAGCTCAAAGAAGCATTAGAATAATGAGCAGCTTTTCCTGTTTTTCTTCTGCAAAAATCTAAATTCCTAAATTGCAGCTGAAAGCACCAAGGAAAAATAAAAAGGAAAATATTACTGAAAGCAAGACTTTCCCTCCCCCTTTCCCATTCCTTTGGCATCCTTCCCTACTTCCCTGCAAGAACTTCTCCTGAAGGACATTTCAAGGTTTCTGGCAGCAGACAGAGTTAAAAGCAATGGATAAAATCAGCTCAGCTGCATCCAGTTTTCCTCACAACAGCCAGCAATCAGAACAGATATTTTATTTTCAGTCTGTACAATAAATCAAGAGATTTTATTGAAGGGGGAGGTGGGCTCTGCTTTCCTCAGGAAAAGCTTCCAACACATCTACAAGTATCTAAGGCACGAATTCCTGGTGGACACACAAAGCCAGATTTGGCTTTATGTGAGAACAAATCAATGCACAACTGCACAAATAACTAATTCATCTGATGAATTTTGCCTTTCTGCTCACAACATCTCCCAAAGCATATTGGTAGTTTCCAAAAAAAGATGATGGATGTGCTTACTCAGTAAATTTTTATTTTGTGGCTTGTTTGCATAAATTCAGCAACTCAGGCCCATAAGGCAACAGGAGCCTGGTGTGACTTTTCTCTGCATGGAACAGTGTTTGCAAAGCTTTTTAGGTGTGATTTCAAAATGAGCACTGAGAAAGCCAGAAACCAGGAAAGATAACAAAAAAGGCTCCAACCACTGCCAAATCCAAACACATTTGTATGGGTTTGTCTCTATCAGAAATGTCTGCATCCTGATTTATCCATCTGAGCAGTGTCAGAGGTTTAGATGAGATATTAGGGAAAATCTCTTCAGGGAAGGTGAGCTCAGGCAATGGCACAGACTGCCCAGAGAACTGGTGGAGTCACCATCCCACAAAACACGTGGATACAGACTGGGGGATGGGGCTTAGTGGTGAACACAGTGGTGGGGGATTGAGAGCTGGACTTGATCCTAGAGTTCTTCTCCAACCTTAATGATTCCCTGACTCTGTGACGAGGAATTACCTGGTTATAGGGGTAGAAGAGGGTGCAGACTGCACAGTATGGCTCACTCAGGGCAGCAGCTGCATTGAACTTCCTTTCAGCTGGGAAATTAAATGCTTTATTCTTCCACTGGAATGAAAGTAAAGATTTCAAAGCCTCTGGATCACTCATGTCTTCCTCTCCAGAAAATGGAAATGTTTCTAGAATGAAAAGGAAAAACAAAAATCTCAACACAATGGGAAGTTAGTGAAGGCAAAAGAGTTTACAGATAGAAAAGGCAAAAGGAGCAAGGCTGAGTTAAACAGCTCCGGTCTCAACAACACAAGAAGTGCAATAAATAAAAGCATTCAACTCCTCCATGGTGTCTCATAGGCCTATGCTCCAAATACTTCCTTAAATGGATAGAATCTCCCCTTTGGGGACAGACACACAAGTGGGACAGCACTGACCTGAAGGAACTGGCCATGAGGAAGGAGAGAATGGAGATTCACTGCCTTTGTAACTCCCTCCCCTTTCCAGCTGTGGAAATCTCCACCATCCTTTCAATGAAGATTTAATTTGAACTTCAGTAACTTCAAAACACATGATGCCAGTGCAAGGAAATCTGCCTTTACTGTCTCTGTCAGGGAGCTGCATTCTCTGGAAGGTGCAGATGCAGCTGGTGCTGGTGTGGCCAGGCCAGATCCCAATTCCCAGCACCCCTCCTGACCCAACCCTCCCAAGGTGCTTCCCAGACCTGCTCTGCACACACAGACCCTGGCTGGGAGACAGCCATTCCACACCACTGCACCTCCCACTTGCATTCCCCACCATCCCTCCCTCTGCCAGAGCTCTGCCAGGGACTGCTCCCACTAATTAGTTTGCTAATTCTTTATTTTATAAACCTTTAAGAGGTCCTTGGCATTTCACAATTAAACCACTGCAGAATCCATTTGTGGCAGTCTGGGGGTCCAAGTTTCTTACCCTTCCTTACGAAGGAGTTTTGAGTCACTGTAAGTGTTAAAGAAATTTTCCACACAAGGCTGAGTGTAAATCACTCCCTGCATCACCAGTCTGCAAAGTTTCCAAAAGAACAGGGAACTCAAAAACATCTTGGAAGAACATTATCCCCAGAGCTCAGCACATTAAACCAAATTGTTCACTGCTTCACTGTTAATTACTGGAAATAAGCAGTTTATGTTCTGCTCTACAAGTCCAAGTCTCCTCCCCAGCTCTCCCTCCTTTTGAAGATTTTTTGACTCTCGGGTTACCTGAAAGGGTAAAAGGAACCTGGAGTAAAACATTAACGGCTGAGTTTACATCTCAGATTTTAAATGTTGCCCATTTATTGTGTTTTATGAATCCCCTGTTTGAGGGGATGAGTGCTGGCTGTGTGGCTCTGTCACATTTCATATGAGGGCTATTTCCTAAAATGTGTCTTATCTTGTTTATTTTTAAGATGCAAACCAAAAACCCTGTTTCTCCAAATTTCAGTCAAGGCACATCAGGAGACAGGCCAGGATTTACTATACCAGTGGAATCAGTGAAACCAGCAGCCTAATGCAGAGTGACAGAGAGAGAGAAAAAAGGGAATGACTGTCACATGTTATCTCCTTCACTCCTCCCAGGATGGATCCAGGGGGACACACAGCCTTCAGGATGGCTCCCACATTGTAAGCAAGTGGAAGAGACAATTTGTCTGGGCTGAATCTTTGTGTAACACGTGCATTCCCTCAATTTATATGTTCACTGTTCCTCCTGCAGATCATCCTTGCACATCATTCCCTGAAAAAGCCTGGAGTGCAGAGAGCTGCCTCTATTCCCTGGTGGGGAGGGAAGAATCTGTTTGATCAGCTTTTGCCCAGCAGAGCTGTAAATCAGTCCCCAAGAAATGCCAGCTTTCACAAGAGCTGCTCCACCAGCCAAGTCCCCAAACACCATCCAACAAGTCAAAGCAGTGAGAAGAATCTGCCTAATGAGGATCCCCCAGCACAGAGTTGGTTCCAAGGTCTCACACCAAAACAAGATAACAAGTCTCAGCTGCCTCTCCACGCTTCACTCCACGTTACACACTTGGAAGGCATCAAATGCATCCTTCTTGGTGAGGAAAGGGAGCTCTGTGTGTACAGCCCTTCCTGCAGGAGGCTGCTCTAAAATCCACGGACACATTCCTGAAGTGAATGGGAAAGATGTCCTTTGGAATGAGGACTTGTGAGTAGGGACTGCCAGCTACACCCACGTCCCTGCCCCAGCACACAAAAGCTCCTTACTGGGGGCTTGTCCACATTCTGAGTAATCTGTAATGTGGGAAAGGCCCTAAAGTGGGAAATTACACACATAACAGAGTGAAAGGTTTTCTTTCCCCTTGGTCCAGACTGTCAGGGCATTCACAGGGACTGGAATGTGGGAAAAGAAGAATCAGTGATGTAGAATTAAATACTGAAAAACATTTTAATTTTCCTTTCTGCATCTGCCAAAAAAAGTTGGACCCCAACACTGTCATGAATTAGAAGCCAACCAAAAGGTTAGAATTGACTTTCCCCACACAAGAGAGCAGAGCTGACCTCCACTGCCTCCAAGGGGAACAGACCTCATTCCACTGCAATATCCAAGACAGAGCTTTGGCTTTAAGATTTTATTTTCTGCAAACTCTTTTTTTTCCCTTTGCCCAAAATGCTGCCTCATTTTGCAGCCAGCAAAATATTTTTCTTGAGTGAAAAAAGGGTAGGAGGTGAGAAGTGACACCTCCCACAGAGGAGTTTTGTTTCCAGCTGGGTTATCAAAATGGGAACATGCTGCATTTCCTACCAGCTAAGGGTAACACACAGAGTTTCAGGCCACCCAGTTTTGTCAAAGGCCTCAGCAATTCCTTGGGGCAGACAGGACATCCACATATCCCTGCTGCTGCTCACTCACCCTCGTCACTCGAGGTCTCCTGTTTGACCACGGACAGCGGGGAGCGGGTCGGGGGTTTGCCCAGCGGGTGCCGGCGGCTCTTCTTGATCTCCATCTTCATCTTGGAGAAGGCAGAAGCAGCCTGGGAGGAAGCACAACAAGCTGGATGGGCACCCCAAAGAAGGGAACAGGACAAGAAAGGCAGAGCCCTTGTCAAGAAGAGTTCTTGGATTCACACAGCAAATTTTATTCTGACTTTTGGCTGAACCACTAAAGCCTTCCAAGCCAACTCCTGGAGCAGATAAAAGCCAAAACTAACTCCTAAGAAGTTGGGTAAACTACAGAGTTTTCTTCAAATCAGGACAGCCTCAGAACATCTGCAAGCTGCCAGTTCCATCAGCTTGTGAAAAGTCTGCTCAAACACACACACAGCTGGGAACTCCATGGAAATCCCACACTGCTTTGGGTTGGAAGGCACCCCAAAGCCAATCCAGTTCCAACCCTGCCACAGGCCAGGCTGCCACCCACTAGCCCAGGCTGTGTTGCCACCCAGCCTGGCCATGGAGCTGTCCCCACCTCGGCCACGGCCCCCAGTGACACACTGACTGTTATAAATAAGGGACCAGATTATCAATTTAACAATTATCCATTTATTTTGTACTACATTGTAGCTTTGTTTGAATGTAATTTTGTACTACATTGTAGCTTTGTTTGAATGTAATTTTGTGCTTTGTTATAGCTTTGTAAGTTAGGATCTCTCTTGTAGTTTAAGAAAGAAACCCACACTTCGTTGTGGAGAAACCGGCCTCTTATCAGACCTTACATTGCTATGCAAGAATTTACCACCCCTCCTTACCCCTTTCGAAGCTGGCCTGCCTGGAGAGTAGTAGATAAGGAAAAGACAGAAAAAAAAAAAAGGGAAGAAAAGGGGCTGAATATGCAAACTAGAGCTGAAAAGACCCCTGGGAGTGTAAGAACCCCTAAAAAAATAATAATTTAAAACGAGCCAACAAACTTTTAAGAAAAATGAACCAGGCTACTCTATAGGCAACTACTACCTGGCCAGCTTTTGAGTTCTCCAAGAAGTCACCGTAACAAAAGAGTCTATTGGAGCCACTGCCCTGAGGACAGCGAATTACCACCATCACCTTCGTATACCCTTGGGTATACAGCCACGCCTCGTGAGGAACACTCGAGGGCCCGGCTCTATCACAGGGAGTGGCAGAGCCGAAGTTCCTCCTCCTCCAAGTCGAAGCTGGGGCAACGAAGCTGGGCAGGGCTCCCACCCGAGCTGATCACTTTTAATAAAGGCTTAAAAAGGACCATCAGTCCTGCCCTTTTTATTTCACTGACCTCCGCAGCCAGCTCTGCGTGCTCCGCCTCGCCGCTCTCCTCGTCCTTGCCCGGGCCCTCGAGCGGGCCCTGCTCGCGCCAGCCCAGGCCCTTCTGCGTGGCGAACTGCTCGAAGGCCTGCTGGCAGGACATGTGCTCCTTGTCGAACACCACCTTCTTGCTGCGGGGCACCACGTACAGCATGGGGATGATGGGCCGTGGCTTGAAGTCGTCCTCCTCGGCCGGCGCCTCCGAGGGCTGCACCACGTTCAGGGGGGCCGGGGGCCGGCCCTGCCCCGCAGCCGAGGCCGTTGGGGGCCCTGGGGGTCGCGCTGCCCCCGGCCCAGCCTCGGGCAGTGCCTGCTGGGGGGCTGGGGTGGGCCCTGGGGGCTGCACGGGGGGCTGAGGGGCTGCCAGGGGGAACAGGTGCTTCTTCTTCCTCTCGCCCTTCACCTTGGGCAGGCGCGCCTTGGCCTTGCACTCCCCTGTTGGAGAGAAAGGCAACACTGAGCTCCCACAGCTCCTGGGAATTCAGCTTTTGTCTCCTTTCTAAGAGCCCACGTTTGTCCACGGAGTCACCGCCTTCCGACGGGCACTCTGAGAGCTGCACACACTCAGCTGCGCCTCAGCGCTGACCTGGAGAAGCCACTTCAGAAAGAAAATATTTGTGTCATTTCTATGGACTATTAAATTCCTGACTGGAGCACAAAGGCCGCTAAAAGCAATGTTTCCTAGAGGGAAAATACCTAAATCCCTAAGAAACTGGACAGTGTGCCAAAAAACCTGTAATATGTCACATTAGCCATGACCCTGCATGCCAAGTTTTCTGTCCTCCAAAGTCAGGGGCACAAAACCATCCACTGGGGTGCAGGAATTAAATATTTTTGGACCATTAATAAAATATATATTTTAAACAGTATTTTTTTTTTATCTTTATGCCTTCCTTTTTCAATCTCTGTTTTTCTGTATATTCATAATGGGCATATTAGCACAGAAATACACATGTACATGTGTATTGCTGTGCTATATATGAATAAATGTGTAAACAAATAAAGACATACATCAGGAGGTGTGCTCAACATTTTTTGCTGATAAGGAGGCACAATCAAAACAGTTTGGAGCCCCCCATTCTGTATCAGTAGTTTGCTGCTCCCTGTGCTTGCAAGCAGAGCTCTTATCTGGGCATTACCGTGTGTCAATGCAACCAACAGCCCCAGGAAATGAGGAACTGAACAGAGATACCCGAGTCATTATTAGCCAAAGATTCCTGCTATCAAGTCTTTTTAAAAAATGCTTTTAAAGCATAAATCAGGTACAGCACTGAGCTCAGCTGGATCCTGAGATATCCTTCACTCACGCTCATGTCCTTGTTTCTCCCAGCTCACTGTCACTCAGTTTATCTGCACGGCCCTCTGGATGTGACAACACTTCTTGAGCAGATAAACATCTCAGTATTGTCACCAGAGGCAGTACTGGCCTGTAAAAGTCTTCCCCACCTCTCTTCCCTGTGAAGGGATCCACACACTCCCATTTTACAGCAGTGATTGAAATTCCTGCTCTCCACTGAGGGGATGTTTCTAGGCTGGGACAATCAGGGACACCCTGTTCACTCCAATAAAGAATTTTCATCAACCCAAATCCATCCAGACCCCTCCATTTCAGGCCCACTTCTGGCTACATCAAACCTCACCAGCCCAACTCATGAATGGAAAATCAGAATAACCACCACACTATAGAGGTTTCTGCAGGAAGAAGGGTGAATAATCCCACAATAGGATAAAATCCCTGCTGAAAACCCCTAGGGAACACCTTAACCCCAGCATTTCCCAGAAGTCTGATCACTTTATTTACACTAACTTATAAAAATGGGAAGAAGTCCAACTCAAATAATTATAGTTGTACTCGTGTAGGCAGTCCCTCAGATAAACTGGTTTGTTCTATCACAGAGAAAGGAATATTGAATTTCCTTAGAGAAACAAACATATTGAATGAAAGGCAAATTGGATTTCTCCCCAGTTGCACAAAACCAGATCATATTTACTCTCTATACACTCCAAGAATTCTCTCCCCAACAGCACCACAAATGCCATTCACCAGCTTTATTGACTTCTAAAGGGTAATTTGACAGCAGCTGGCACGGAGAACTGTGCTTGAAAGTTTTTGCATTAAGATGAACAAACGAGTTTGCAAGTGAATCTATGGAATCAGGAGCCAGGAAAAAGGGAGGCAAAATTCCAAGAGTCTCTCTGGCTATCCTGAACACTTGTAGGAAGGAAAGGGATCTGAAGGCACAAATGCACAGGTAGGTTAAGAGAGGAATGTCTCTCATGTCCTTCCACAACAGGAGGATGGCAGGTGCAGAGCTGGGGCACAAGGACAGCACAAATGGCACTGCTGTGCTGCCTCTCCAGGGACAGTCTGGAAGCCTCAACAGAGCTCAGGAAACTGAGGAGCAGCTGAGGGAGCTGGGAAAGGGGCTCAGCCTGGAGAAAAGGGGGCTCAGGGGGGACCTTGTGGCTCTGCACAACTCCCTGACAGGAGGGGGGTCGGGCTCTGCTCCCAGGGAACAGGGACAGGAGGAGAGGGAATGGCCTCAGGCTGGGCCAGGGGAGGTTCAGGTTGGACATCAGCAGGAATTTCTCCCTGGAAAGGGTGGTGAAGCATTGGAAAGGGCTGCCCAGGGAGAGGGTGGAGTCCCCAGCCCTGGAGGTGGCACTCAGGTCTGCAGGCCCCTTCCTGGGCACAGCCCCCCAGGGAAGAGCTGCTGACTCACAGGAGGCATTTCTGCTGCTCAGCACACCCAGACAAGGGCAAAGCCTCAACACTCTCCTTCCTCATGTCCCAAGACAACCTGCTAAGAATTCTAAATATATTAATAGCAACATAATAAATTATGAATATAAAGCTGAGTCATAAAACCCAAAGTAAACACCATAAGGGATCTGGGTCAGAAATCCTGAAAACCTCAAGTTATAAATACTCAGCTTGTCCAAATAACCAACACAAAGCACAAGACCTACTTTGGAACCATGATCACTTTGAAATCTCATTCTTTCTCCTTCTCAAGGTCATCCCTTCTGGTGTAATAGAAAATCAAGACAAATCAAAACCAGGGAAATAAAGAAAGGAAGTGCAGGAGGTGGGGGGAGCAGAATTGCCATGAGCAGGGCCATCCAAACAAATGTTGTTTTCTTCTTCAAAATGAAGCCCTAAGACACTGGTGAGAGGCAATGCAGACAGCAGGATGTGGAAAAACAGAGAAGTCATTGGGATTTAATTGTTGTATTGCAGTAGGAAAGCTGAATATTTGCTAACAGCCACACCAAGCTGGAGCTTGCTCCAGTGGCACTTCTGCAGTGGTGCTGAAAATAAGCTCTTCCCTCCTGAGCTAACAGTTAAAGAGCTCTTAAGAAGTAGTGGAAGTGTATGATTTGGAAGCCATTCAGCTAGAACAGAGTTTTTATTATTCCTTGGCCATTCTAATGATCTCAGATCTGTCCTTGTCACTTATCTCTCGTCTCTGAAGAAAAATCAGCATTTTCGGGCCATTTATTACAAGCATCAAGTGTTAAACTTGTACAAGAGCTAAGAGCAGACAATTTAACACACTGCTGATGCTTTCAAGCTTAGGGCAATAGAAATTAAGTATCTGCACTGTGCAACAATGGCTCTCCACTCCTTCTTTCCCATGAAAAGAGAAAATACACTGTCTAGCTGAGAGACTCTGAACAAAGCCCTCAATTCTCTTCCCAGAGCTTCCACTGATTTCCTTTAAGATCACTATCGAGGTTCTCTAAACAGTTTGCAGCATCAGTTTCTCCAAATGCTAAACAAAAAATGGGTATATACAATGGATGTAAATTAATTCCCTGTAAGCAGTGCTGGAGAAGCCTCCAAGAGGCAGTGAGTGGGCCATAGACACAAAAACTATTTAACCACACATTCAGGGGGGGAAAGCAGATTTTTTTCCCCAGCAAGAACTCCAACCTTTTCTACACAGCCAAGAAAAAGGTGCCACAGAAAGAGCCCCCTGCACAATGGGTGTGTTCAGGCCTTGGGGCTGAATGTGCAGAAGGAATCCCAAAGGGGTGGGAGTTGTCATGGCCCGGTTTTATTTTCAGCAAAGGTTTTATATTTCATGCAGAGGAAGCTGAAAAGCTTCCCTGCTCCAGCTACACTTGATGAAACCCAAGTGGGACTCGTGCAGCAGCTGTGGATCCCACCCAAACTGAGGCTCACTGGATTCTGTCTCTGAAAAATGGGAACAAAGGGAGGGGAAGAGGAAAGATTAATTGCACAAGGCAGTGCACAATTCATTCTTTTTCAGAGCAGGACACAAAAACACACTTATTTGTTTCTCTATGAAATAATTTAAAATATTCCTCACATAATATATATTTGTACAGTCCTGTAATAGTTTGGGCCTATAGAATTTTCAAGCCCTGTCAAAAAAACTATTTGGATTGAATCCTTAAAGAGAGGGAAAAATCAATTGCTGCTGGAATGATGACATATTTCAGTGAGCAGAGATTTAATATCAGGGAAAGCTCTGCTGATATTTCAACAGAAATAAACAGCAGCAGATAAGTTATTTACAGAGGTGTTATAGAGCTCACCCCAGCTCTTCACTGGTCTGGCCTCACCTTCTCCCTCCATCCCTTTGCTTCTCTCCTCTTCCTCCAGATCTGGCCCCCTTTTCAGCTCCTCTTTCACTTTCACATCTTCCAAGGCAGTTTCAATAGCCATGACATCCCCAAGAGATTTTTGATCCTCTGTTTTGTGTCTTCTGGGTTGACTCCTTTTTCTGTGAGACCTGAAAATACAGAAGTGTGATTTGACATAAAAGAACAGCCTTCAAAATAGAAAACCACCACTGACTTAAAAAGCTGAATACAAAACAAAAGGATCTTCTTTGGAGGGAAAACACAAGGTAGCTAAAATAGCTACAGGGCAGACGAGATATCTGAAAGGGAACAGATGAACCTTGCATAACACAACATTTAAGATCCATTCACAGCAGCCATTAATTGTCTGGGTTTCCTGAAGAGCTTTTCCTACCATTACTAATGTAAGCTGCAGTTAAAGTGATTTTAATTGTGTTTTCAATCTGTATTGCTTGTATTTCAAAATATAGATGAAAACTTGTTTAAATGTCTCTTTCATCCTCTGCCTCCATTCCATTATTTCTTTTCATTCTGTCCATGCCTCCCTTTGGCAAACTGCTGGAAGTCTGCAAAACATCATCTTCCAGCTCTGAGACATTACCCAGCACTGCCAGTTCCCAAAAACACACTATAATGAATGCTCAGAGCAAAATCAATAGGCAGTCTATGATTTTTCAGCAGTAAATTCAGAAGGTCCAAGGCCTTGAAGAAATCCAACTAAATATATGCATATTAATAAGAACAGACAAATACTAACGAGGCAATAGCAATGCTGTTCATTCTTTTTAAAGTCAATGCCACTAAGGCAAAGATTACAGGAGCCACAATGCAAAGAGAAATGGAAAATCAGAAGTCAGGACAAGATTTTTTGGTTGGGATCTGTAGGAAGCCAAATACCCAAACAGACACTCCCCACTGCCCAAGAGGGACAGGCAGGGAAAACTGGAAGAACAAGAGCCAGAAACTTGGAAGTCAAGACAAATGCATTTTAATAGGTGAAGGAAAGAATGAAAAAAAGAAAGAAAGAAGCCCAGGAAATCCACTCACCACCTCCCCAGGCAGAGCAATGCCCAGCCAGTCCCCAAAAAATGGCACCTCAGAAGCCAACCCCCTCCTTCTTCCTCTCTCCCAGTTTTTATTGCTCCCCATAGCATTTTATGGCACAGAATTTCCCCTTGGCCACTCGGGGCCAGCTGGGTCCCCTCCCCACCTCTCACCCCCACCCAGGGTCCTGCTGGGCCAGAGTGGGACAAGATAAAGCCTTGACACAGTGCAAGCAACAGCTAAAACTTCAGAGTTTTATCAGCACTGGTGCAGCCCCAAATCCCAGTAACTCTACTCCAGCCAGCCCCAGCACAGGGTTTTTGCAGAATCTATAAAACTGCTCCTTGAATTTCAGGTTTAAATCTAACAAGCTCTCCTTTTCCAAAAGGACTGATTCAGAAACTTGCAATTTTTACCCCATTTTTAGCATGTAGGCACTTCTTCTTTGGTTGAAAGCAGCATTTCTTGATGGCCTCACATCCACCATCATGTGACAAAGACTAAAACACACTTTACTCATCAGCCCCAAAGTCTAGAAAAGCTGAACAGCAGCTCCCCATCCTCAGAGCCCAGAAAACTCAGTTGCTAATTGGTTTTGGACCACAACAGAGTTAAGAGCCCTTAATCAGCCTTTAAACTGACAAAGAAGGGAGAAAAAAAATTCAACCTGAGATGAATGATGAATAGAAAAGAAAGTTGATCCATATGCCCAGGGACCTCTAATTGCCAGACTCTGAGCAGATGGTGGCCCTGCAAGAAGAGCTGGTGCCTTCACACCTGCAGGACACTCATTAGCAGGGGCTGAACCCAGAAGGATCAGCTCTGCTCTTCAGCCATATTGCAAGAACACACCACCTTCCCTGGGAGGGGAAAGTGGGCTGGGAGGTGAAGATAAAGCTGTAAGACTTTGCCATTGCAGCTGGAACTTTCCATAGCTGAGGAGGAGCAGAGTCACAAGTGTCACAAGCTGGTTTTAGCAAAGTGTGTTTTATTCCTGTGGTGTGGAAATGCCAGGCAAAAATTACAGCACTGAGCTTTATACTCACAGGAGGAAAAAGACCTGTTTTGCACTGCTCTTCTCACTCAGGGGTTGTGGGGGAGAGGCAGAAAGCTCAGCAGTTAAAGAAAATGCTTCCAGAACTACAGGCTGAAGGCTGAGCACTTCCAGAAGTGCAGCTGTTCTGTGTCTGACAGAATTCACATACCAGAAATGGGCTGTGGGGACTGGACTAAAACAGTCTCTTGCTGAAGCCATAAAGTAAACAAAGTTGGGTTTTTCAAGGTAACCAAGTCTGACTGACCTTAGAGAAGAAATAACACCTCTCTGCAGAGTTTAAAAGCTCCATTTTTCCAAGAGAGCTGACAAAAAAGCAGTGTTTTACTCTTTGAAGAAGAGAGCACAAAGTGACTTAAATTAAGTAGCTACAACTGTGAAGAGGTTTGGGCAGAGGTGAATTCCATCCCTCCATCCTGCTGAGAAAAGTCAGGCTTCAAGTAAAACAGTGTTTTGGAAAGACATAAGCACAGGAGAAAGTACTGCTAAGGAGTATTGAACAGCTCCACAACTGCTTCAGGATAATGCTGGAATAATCCAGGAAACACTGAACAGATAAGGAAAAAAAAGTACCTGGATGTTTTGCAATAGGCTCAGGTTGAGAGGGAGGCTTCTCTGCTGGGTAATAGGCTCAGGAAGGGAAAATAATCCCTGGTGTTCATACAGTCCCTTACACTGTGCAAACACCAGATGCATCAGCAACCCTGAACAGGCACAGGCAGCAAAGAGATTCCCAACTTCAGATGGGGAGGAAACAGCTCCAGGGACCCACTGGAGTTCAGTCATTGCCCAGAGAGCACAAAAGGCAACATCTGACTCTGAGATTACACTGCTTTTCCTGAAGCTCCCTGCAGCAGGAATAGCTGAAAACAATTCAGGAATACAACATTGCAGGGGTCAGTCTTCTGCCAAACATCATCTTTATGATGCCTTTTGCAGCATGGATTTAGTGGGGCACACATTTCCCCCCTTCAGCATTTGTAAAATAATAATGGCCAAACCATTTCATGTAGGAAACACAAGACCCCAGTCCAAAGCTCACTGGGTAACTGAAACTCCTGGAAGACAAATACCAGTGACAGAGAGACTTTAAGATATTTTAGTTATGCTACTTTGTTTTTCATTATTGCCTAAATAAGTCAGCTATCATTCAATTATCAGGTTTTTAAACTTGGGTAACAGGAATGAGAATTATGGAAAAAAGGAGGATATGGAGGGGTAAGGAAGGGCACACACTTTAAAATGGGCTTTAAAGCCCTGGGATGGTTCCATTTCCTAAAATCTCATGATCTTCAAGAAAGCTTGAGGAGGAAGGGAAGTTCTCCCACCAGCTGCCCATGTCCAGAGCACTCCAATGCAATGCACTTTGAGTCAGCAGCAGCATTTTTATCAGTGACCAGTTCCCTTTACCCACACCCAGTCACCATCACACATCCCTGCCAGCCCAGCAGAGGAACTCAAGAGCGAAAACCAGAAGAGCCATGAGACAGTTGAGGTTCTCCAGTGATGGAAGAGATCACAGAAATGCAAACCAAGATGAAGCCTGAGGAACCTCAAGGCCCAAAGATTTCCCAGAGGTTTTCATGAAAAACTCAGTGTCAGAGGAAAAGAGTCCCAGAGCTACTATTTTAAGAAACTTGCCAGGAAAAAGAATGAAGTGATTGAAATTGCTGAGGGAAGTCACATACCGGTGTTTGTTGTCCTCTTCCTCATCTCCTATCCTATAAAGCAAGATTCCAACAGGAAAAGGTTAGCATGCCAAATTTTCAATTCAAGCATGCTGTAACACAAAAATCACAGACTTGTAGAAAATTAATACAAAGATCAAAGGAAGCACAGAAAGGCATGCATAAAATCCCCTTTGTAACTGATGGGCTTTTTTTAACTCCTGCTTTCTGATCAGTGAAGCTCTAAATGTTCACTTATAGATTTTTGTCGTCCAGGATAAGAGATGAGATGTGAGGGGGCACGAAGAGTCCCNCTCCCACATCCCACAGCCTGCAGTAGCCAAGCTCTTTTCTTTCCACAAATCTACCATGATGTGTATTTATACTTCAATTTTAATTTAATTCTATTGCTTTCACATCAGCAAGCATGAATAATTTACAAAGCCTGTTTCCTCTGGGGCTTCTTCCGGACCGAACAGTGATATTTCCTCAGCTGCTGCAGTTGTGTCACAGCCACAATCACAGCAAGAACAGGGTATTTTTCCATACCCTGCCCTCAGACAGCAGTGAGAGCCTGTGCTGCTTCCAATACAGCTGGAGAAGGGAATGTTCTTGTGTGTGTGAGGGAGCTGGGAGAGGGGGGATGCGGGAAACCAGGAGGAGAATGAGGGGAGAGAAGGGCAAGAAATTGCCTTTGCAATAAATTCGGTGCTCTGCTCCATTACAGCAGGACAAAAGCAGCAAGGTTGTTTCCTGGCAGTGATCTCCAGTCCCACACCTGCCTTCCCCCTTCCACATACACACAGCTGTATTTCTTTCAAAGTATTTAACTGTGGTTATAAACACAAGTATTTCCTAAAAGACATTATGCCTACAACCCTCATCTCTGTCCATCCCTACATCCCTACTCCAATTTCTGCAGAATATATCCTCCCAAATTCCCTCAAATTCCAACACTTTTATATTCCACTATTATTAAACTTTATAGAAAAAAAAAAAAGGACTATGTCAATGCTAAAATACCCCCACTAAGGAGAGATAGGAAACCTCATTTCCTTTATGTGAGGCAAAACTGAACCACAAAGCTCCAGCCTGGGAATTCACTGAGTTCCTATGGATCAGTAGCCCTGAGAAGGATTTCAGGGTGACACAACCACCCAAAGCACAGGACTGAATGGCAACACATTTTGTTGTGTCCAAATGACAGGTGAGAAATTCCAGGAACTCTGAGATCTTCCCCAGCACCTTCCCCTCTCTCCTCCATCACTCCCAGTCTGGCTGCCAGACCCCACTCCTGGGAACAGCAGGGCTGGCAGAGCCACAGATCAAACAGCAGAATAAACAACTGAATATTCATAACTGGCATCTCCAAGGACTGACTGCAAGTCCTGAAAATGGGAGTGGAAAAAAAAACCAACCGAAAATCAACCCAGCTTAAGGGTCAGTTCTTTGCCTTTGATTACAGGGGAACTGAGACCCAAAAGAGCAACAAGAGAGGAGTTCTATATTCACCAAATATGAGGAACTTCACTTATTCCACCTTCTGAAGGCTTTTCCCAGCCTCACCTCTCCTTTTCCATAAGGTAATGGTTTTATTAACCATAAAGACATGGAAAAATACTGTAAGGAAATGCAAAATTAAAGCTTTTTCCAGAATAAACCCCAACGTTCTTCCTCTCTTCATTATTTTATTATCTGCTACTCTAATTTGGAGCCTGTGGTAAAATATGTGCCCATGCCAGGAGCCCTGTACCATCAATTCTAGCTCCAAGACTGATAGTGGGGAATTTGTGGCTATCAAATGTGCAACCATTATCTTATTTGTAATATTTTTCAGCATAAAAACACAAATAAGTCTATATAAAATAACAGCCAAATAAAATGACTGTCTCCTTGAAGTCATAAAATCAAATGATATATGGAAAAGCACAGACTCATTCAACTTCAACCTTCAGCAACAGTTTTGTGAGGATATTTTCCCTCCCTTCCCAACTATTAACACTGAACTGAACCTCAGCAGTTCCATCACATAGGGAAGGTTAATGGAAAATAAGCCTTTTCCTTATTCAGAAATAGTCCCCAAAATTATATATTTAAAGTGGCACCTCTGGTTTTCATGGGAAAAAACCCTTAACCCTTCATATTCAGATGAAAGCAGTTGATAAGACTCAGCTGAGCCTCCCACTTTGCCTTAATGGAAATTTATCCAGCACAAAACCCAAAATGCTCAAAATTGAAGTTCTTTCAGCTTTTAAATGCCAGGCCAAAATCTTTGCTGAAAGCTTTTCTATCTGCTTTTCCATAACAATGAAGCCTAAAAGCAGTTCCTGGGAAAGAGGGGTGTTTCTGTGAAAAGGCAGTGGAGAAACTCTCTGCTGTTACAGAACACACTTTGCCCTCAGCCTCTCCCTGTAAATTCTCAGGTCAAAGCAGAGAGTTTCAGCTTTTGGGAGAAACAAGCCCCCAGTATAACCACTGGTTCTAAGCAGCAGCAATCCAATTTGTTCCCATGTTACAGATGAGCTACTGAGATCCAACAGAACAGAAAAAAAAAACCAGTTTGGGACTCCAGTTTCCTTTTCCTTCCACTCAGCCAGTCCAAGTAAGCTCCTGAAAGATGAATGGCAGAAATTCTGTGAGTAAGCAAGGAGTTAACTTTGAGGAGAAGAAGGAGGAAAAGCCCAAAGTGCAGAGTTTGTGTGTTTAATGGTTGGTGGTTGGAAGCTTGTGGGAAAGAAGATGAGCCTTGACCCCCTGTTTGCAGAGTAATTACTGGCATCAACAACAAACCAGTTCATTAGGAAACCCACTGGAAACCCTTCCCAGAGCTTCATAAACAAAACAATTAGGCAAAGATTTCCAAGGACTCCCCCTGTCCTGGCTGCAGGGCTCGATTCCTCCCTGTGGATTCCTGGGGTGCAGGAGTGGGGGGAGAGGCTGGGGCAGTCACAGTCACCCCACTCCCCTCAGACACAACATTTATGTGTGACACAAACACTGTGGGGCTTGTTCCAGCCTAAGCAAATAAAATAACCCATCCCAACACCCAGAAGGGCCAGGCCAGAAGGACCTGGTGACATCCCTCCATCCACAGGGACATCATCCACCCCACCCAGCAGCACCCCCAGCACAGGAAGCCTGGAAATGCCCACAAACCCAGGTATTTATTCTGCTCACAGAACTCTAAGTGTTCTTCCTTCATTAACAAACATTGTGCTGAGAACCTCACAGCCAGAACTTCAGAAGAGGAGCTCACTAAAGAGCTGATAAAACAAAGCTTCCACACAGTGTCCAAAAAAATAACCATCCCCGTTCCACCTCAGCAAGAAAAAAGCTGTAAAAGCTTCTTTGTCTTGCACAGAATCAAGAGCAGGGGTGTTTACAAATAATATAGGAAAATAAGTATGAAGAAAGGTGGAAGAATTTGTACAAGAGCAACTTTAAATCTGTCTGACAAAAATAAACTATGGAAATGTTATTCCATAATAGATTTCTTTAATGTATTCTAAGCTTAAAAGGTCTAATTAGAGTAAAAGAGCAATTTTGAATGTCTGACAAAAATAAACTATGGAAATGCTATTTCATAATAGATTTCTTTATGTGTTCTAAGCTTAAAAGGTCTAATTAGAGTCAGTTGAGGCACAGACTCAAAGTAATGAAAAATTACAATTCTGATTTGCCTTATTTTGGGGACCAGTTTTGCAGTATTATCAAACAGGTTTCTGCAAAAACTAAAATGTGAATAATAAGAAGAAAGCTTCAGTTTTACCTGGAAAATTATATGCTAGGCAACTCTAAATCCCAGATATTCCAAGTGTAAATTTGAGATTATTTCAATATTATACACATAGGAGAGAAAAAATGAGTGAGCAGAAGGTTTAGAAGCAACAAACCACGTAAAAGATCCTAGGCTGGGATGCAAAAGGTCAATTCTCTTGGCAGACCAGTAAAATCCAAAGGGAAGAGTTTTATTTGTGTCCTCCTTCCCAAATGAGAGAGCAGCAGAGCAGGAGTGCTCTGGAGTGAGGGGTTTGATGGGAACACTGCCTGGAGGAGGGGAAGGCTGCTCATTTCACACCCTAAAATGCAGGATTGGGCAGGAAGGGCAGCCTGACCCCATTTTATGTTGAGAGAGAGAATTCCAGCAGTTTCTCTGGAGTAAACAGGAGATAAAGGAAGGCATGAAAGTGGCAGCCAGCAGGAACCCAGACCTACTCCAGGAGTGGCTGCACTTAATTGAAAGCCAAGTGCAGAAATCGTTCCCCTCCCATCCACTTATTTTCTGTCCAGTTTGCCAAAGAAATAGAAAAGCTGAGCTGGGATTTGAATTTCTGCTATAATTGTACACTCTGAAAGGGTCTTTCTGAATAGCAGGGGATTCACAGGCCACCTCGACTGCAGGAAGGGCACTTTCCTGAAACCCCAGGTTTAAAAGGGTTGTTTGGGCAAAGACACGGTTCTTAAAATCCTCTGGCTGTCAGTGGTGGCATCCAAGGGTTTTCAGAAACAAAAACCCAGGAATGCAGAGAGGAACTGCAGGCTCATGGTGCAAACTAAAAAGAAATTTAAAAAAAAAATATAGTAAGGAATGAAAATTATAATTTCCTGTCTTTCACCCAGCAGCTTTTTTCAAGAACCAAAGAGAAAAAAAATATGACAAAAGAAGAGAAATGACTGAGGAACTCCAACTACAGAGAACAAAGGGAAATATTTCTCCCTAATTTCTAAGTCCTGCCTATGCAGGCAAACATTAACTGTAGCATATTCAAATAAACCCATTCCTCCTCAGCTGTACCACTGAATCAGGAATGCTGAAGTCCAAAGCAAATATTTGGATTACAGCTGACTCTGAAACCTTGTGTCAGGAACTCCAGGGCTGTGGAAACCCCTTTGAACTTCTTTCTTCTGGTCTCAGTTTGCTGTGCCCTGTGACAGTGACAGCCACACCACTCAAACAGGACTGCAGCTCCCAAGGAGCATTCCCTGCCAGTGTCAGCTCTGCAAAGAGGCTGGAATGAATTCCCACCTGGTGGCAGCACACTGGGGTTAGCCCTGGGAGCCCCACAATCCTCCCTAAACGAGGATCTGCTGCTCAGCCACAGCTTTTGCCAAGGATCAGGTGGAAGAGACAAGCTGAGGTTGGCTTCAAAGTCACCTTGGCTGGGAAGGAGTTGGCTGCAGCACGAGGCTCCTCCAGGACAGATGGAGACATTTACAATAAATGGGAGAACAGTTAAAAAGCTGTTATTTCCTGCACTTCTGGGCACAAAGTCCAGCTGGAGGCAAGACATCCACCTCCCAGTGGGGCACCAGCACGGAATTAAGGCTGTGAAGGAGGATGTCATACCCTTCCTCTGCATCTGAGGGGACTGACACTTGCTGAGAGCACAGAACACCAGTCCTGAAGATTTCTGCACATCACGAGAGACAACATGAAATTTGTCTGTCACAAACCACACTCAGCACTGGGGCTGGAGGAGCAACTAAAAAGAGAATCAGAAAATCAGACCCAAGGGGCAAAAGCTCCTGTTCTAGCTAAAAACCCAAGGAGAGAAAGACTCCAAAACCTCACGCCAGGTTCTCAGAAAGCTTTGAACCAAACTGGACAGCTTAGATTATTCACTTGGTATTCACCAAACCAATTTCCATGGGAATCATAAAGGATCTGGCCATCCTGGTTACTGATTTACACATACAAGTGGATTTACTCCCTATTAGTTTCCCACACAACTCTGCAGCTATTGCTAATTTTTTTTTGCTAATACTGACACTTGTTCTACAATTAGAGCAGTGTCTCAGAAGCTGATCTTTACACTCCAGGCTGGTTATTCTGTATTTTTTACAGCCCAGGCAGATTCTCTGTGGGATGCAGAACATTGCACCCATCTGGCAGGCAATTAGCACAGCTCTGCCCTCCAAGGTGAGCCATTACCTTCCTCTCTTCCAGTGCACCACTGACACACACAGTTCTCAGCAGAGCACCATCCAAATCTCCTCCCCAGGATAATGTCCAGGAGAACATTACAACTGGCTAATTATGAACCTTGCCTTGTCCCTGGTCTCCTGAGTGCTGGCAGGACAAGAGAGCTGTGCTGGCAACCCAAGGAAAGGAGAGAATCACCCCAGGCAGCTGGGTCAGTGCAGGAAGAACAGGTGCCTGCAGAGCTTTGCCCAGCTCAGAGCTCCCAAGAACTTTTATAAACAAGTATGTGATAAGAAAAAGAAAACCCAAACCTGCCTGCATGTGAGCAAGGATAATCTAATTGTGCCTGGAAGCATACAAATCAATAAAGACATTTTTAAATATAGGAAAGCTGCAGTAGTTCACTAAAAATCACACACTCAAGGATCAGGCTGGGTTGGGAGGGACCTGAAATCTCATCTCATCCCACCCCTGCCATGGCAGGGACACCTCCCACTGTCCCAGGCTGCTCCCAGCCCCAATGTCCAGCCTGGCCTTGGGCACTGCCAGGGATCCAGGGGCAGCCACAGCTGCTCTGGGCACCCTGTGCCAGGGCCTGCCCACCCTCACAGGGAGGAATTCCCTCTTGATGTCTCTGCAGGAATTCTCTCCCCACAGAGGTGCAGGCAGCTCCAGGGCACAGCCTCAGCTGATATTTCCTTAGGTCCCTGCTTAATCTCAACTGAGATTTAAACAAAGCCTTGCCCTCACTGTGTAACAAATCCTCCCCTCAGCTGGGACCCCCAGTCAGGTATCCCAGGGTTAATTAACACGTGGTTTATTAACCAGGAAGCTCAGCATGGACAAGTGCCACAGAGTGCACTGGGAATAAATTGGGCATCTCCTTCCACACTTCCACTTTGTGTCCCCAGATCTGCTCCGAGCTCTGCTGCTGCTTGTTCAGTAATTTCACGCTACGCTGCTTAACAATGTAAGCATGGAGGCTCCATCTAAAACTGCACTTCCCAAATGTCACTTGTTTGTGAACACATGGCTGAACCCAAAATTGCTTTTAATATTCGAGTGGTGCCTGCTGGCTCTGTTGTAGTTAAGGGTCTGTCTGAATTTCCATGATAAACCCCATTTTCTGAGGTGCAATACCATGACCACTCACTACACATAAACCTGCTTTACAAGGTCACAGCAGACAAACACCATTTTTTTACATTTTTAAACCAAGGTTGCTTGGCTGTTTTTGAGTTTCAGACACTTGACACTGATTTGAGGCCCCTTATGGTTTTAGATTTTCCTTACCATCCCTTTAACTCCAGAACAAATCCAAATGTATGACCCATGGCCAGAAGTGTCCAAGGCCAGGCTGGATGGGGCTTGGAGCAACCTGGGACAGTGGAAGGTGTCCCTGCCCATGGTAAAACTTCCCAGATTTTACTGAATGAGCTTTGCTGATCAGTTATTCTGCAGACTTCAAACCAGGAGAGCACGAGTGCTGTCACAAACCAAAGTAACAAAGCACACCAGAAATCTGCCCTAATGAGAAATAACCACACAAACATAACTCTCCAAACTTAACTGAGTGCACAGATTAGAGGAATTCAGGTATCTTCAGAATGTTATTACCATAGTTATTAAAGCTTAAAAGCATTTCCAGTTTATTCCTTCACAGCTTAAAAGTATTCCAGCTTATTCCTTCCCCTCCAGTGTGCACCTAATGAGTTGTACTCAGTCACATCAGTCACCTTATTCACTGTGAAATGCAGTTTGGATGCATCACAAAATGACTCCCAATTTACCAATCCCAAAACAACCTGTTCACAAGGTGAATGTAACACTTGAGAAATTCATTCCTACACCCTCAGAATAAAACAAATTATCGAGGCAAAACCACCAATGTGGGACAGTGAGAGAGGACATCCCGAAGCAGTGGCATTTTCCACGTTGTCCTTAGGAATAAGGACAAGTAGCAATGCCACTGCCCCTGCTGTGTGTTCCATGAGCTGGTGGTTCCCCCCAGCCCCTCGTGCCCAGCTCACCCCACCTGTGTTGCCATTTTCCCGTAGTCAATCCAGCGCAGGGTGGCAAAGTTGGTCGACTCGGCACAGTTGAAGCCGTGATTGAAGCCAGCGTGGTAACCATAAGGGAATGTGATCATAAACTCCCCAGCTTCCTGGGTGATCTGAAAAACACAGGAAAAGGGAGGAGACACCCCACAGGTCACTTAATGCAGCAGCTTGAGAATAGAGACCTATTTAAAACCCCACTGATTAAATCTCTTTCCACTGGAGGGTCGGCAGAACAGTCATTGCCAGCTCTTGGCTGAGCCTGGAATGATTCCTGGGGAACTGCAGGAATACTCAAGTGTTTCTCTTAAGGGAAAAACTCAGAACAGTGGATGGAAGGGGTGACATGATCTGAACTATTTACATCTGCAGGTCCCAGTTACAAAAGGGTCTCAGGCTGCAACATTCCAAAACATCAATAAATATTTGACGTGACCACTTTGGCTCCCAGCAGTTCCAAACCTTCATTCCCACCCCCATGGCAGCACCCCATCTTTTGTCTGCTTTGGGAATTGTTCAGAGCAGCTGTGTCCCACCCCTGGCAGTGTCCAGGGCCAGGCTGGACAGGGCTTGGAGCAGCCTGGACAGCAGAAGGTGTCCCTGCCCATGGCAGGGGTGGCACTGGATGAGCTTTAGGGTCCCTTTCAACACAAACCATCCTGTGACCCTACTTTAATAAAATTAAAACAACAATAAGCATTATGGGCATTATTAACAAGGGTTGAACTCTACAGATCACAGCTGGAACCAGCAGGCAAATCAATCTGGGATGCTTCTAAACAATCCTCTTTTCTTCTCCTATGCAGAAAAACCATTGGGGAAAAAAGGAATTTAATTGTTAAGAGCATGGCCTGAACCATGGGAGCAACTCCCAGCCCAGCTGCCCCTCCTGCAGCAGCACATCCCCTCCATGGGGTATGGAAGAGGCCAAGCTTGACCTTCCCTGTCTTTGCAGCCCAGAAGTGCTGACAGACCTCTCACAGCTGTCACAGGCCAAGCAATTCCATTTGGATCCCTTCCCACCAGCCACAACTCACACCCCAGCAGTTCAGAGCCCACAGAGACTCCAAGGGACTTGCACTTCCAAACACAAGGATGGGGCCAAAGGGAAAATGTAAACAGACAGAAGTTCAAACATTTCCCCCCTTGGCTGGGCCAACATCTGAACTTGCAGATGTCATTAACATTAGAAGAATAATTTTAAAAAGAGGGAATAAAAGCTGCTGTGATACACAAGAAGCTCCTGCAGGATTTCAGGAGGAGGTGCTGAAGTCCAGCCTGCACCCAGCCCCATGGAGCATCCTGCATTCATCCTCTCCCTAAATCCCAGCAGTGCCACTCTGCTGGCTTCAGAAGATGAAAAGATTATGTTTCTGACAGCGACTGCACATCCTGGTGTCTCCATTTCAAGCCCACATCGTCCATGGCACTGCTGTCAACATTATCCCACAATAAATTAGAAAACACTCCAGATGATGGATAGGCCATGCAGAAAAGTAATAACTATTGAAGGAAAGCCAGCACAAACTGCCACTCATGGAGAAAGCCCCAAATTTACTGACTTCTGCAAGCTCTTGAGGGATAAATGGAGAAATCAATAGGAGATTACAGAAATACACATTTTTAATTATTAAAAAGCCTTAGTATTGATCTGTTTCTTTTTTTCCAGAACAGCATTATAGAGATTTATAAATGCTGCCTATTCATTTCATTGAAATCTGCCAAGAATTTGGACGAAGGGATCCTATCTCTATTCCTCAGGAAAAATGGCATTTGTTCCCTGATAGTGAATAACAGTGCCCCTCCTTCAACAGCCACTATTCCAGGACAGGGTTTGGAGCAGCCTGGGACAGTGGGAGGTGTCCCTGCCCATGGCAGGGGAGGCACTGGATGGGCTTTATGGTCCCTTCCCACTCCACGATTCCATGAAACCAGTTTGGAGCAGGCATCTTTGGCACTTCCCACATCCACAGGCAGCTCTGGCTCTCTGTGCTGGGAACACCCAGCAGCAGCAGCAGTTTGACTGATTCTGCACAGATATAAATCCCTGTAACCACTCTTGGCTGAGGAGATTTACTTCTTGCCACAAGACTTTAAGAATAAGCACATTAAAACGATCATACTAAATAAACATGACCCCTCTTTTCAAATCAGGGCTTAAGAGCAGCAGGGATCCTTCCAGGCTTAGAGCAGCACAAACACTTACACAACAGGGAACCAGCACAGGCAGCTCCACTTTGGGCCATACTGGATCCACAAGAAAATAAAAAAGTGTTCCTGAATCACCACTGGGTTTTGCTGCCCATTGATGAGCCAGAACAGCCTCATTAGCTCGTCCCTCTCTACCTGAGAGGCTCCCTAATTGCCAGAGTTTGTTCAGTGACATCTTTTCTTCACTTCACAGTGTCTCAGCCAACCCCCAAATCCTCCTTTTTCCAGGCAGACTTGGTTTGAACTGCTGGGATGCACTCAGCATAATAATGCCCTTGGAAATCTCCCAGTGGCTGGTGCTGAATCTATTCCTCAGGAGAGAGGGGCTGTGCTCCCAACAGCCTGCAGGGTCCCCCTGCACCCCTGTACCTACCCTGTCAAAGGGAATCCCATATTTCTTCAGGATGGAGGGAGAAATGAGGGTCATCTTGTGACGGAGGAAAGCATCACATCCCTGAGAGCTTCCTGGGAAAAATCCTGTGGACACATTCAAAGGAGGAGCATCACTTTAGGGCTGCTGGACTTTCTTGGGAAAATAATACTATTTGTTAGATTCCAGATCAATCTGCCCTACATATCACTTCCTAAAGGGAAAAAATGTTAATATTCAGTGAAAAGAAAGGAAAGGAAACATCTCCATCCCAGGCAGTGGCAGGAAGGACACATTCACAATGGTCACCCACAAGTGGCAGAGGCAGCAGGACCTGACCCAGTCAGCAGCTCAACACCATTAAGTGTTAAATTCCACTCGAGATCCACTCTGAGCTATTAAAACAAATCACAAATAATTAAGAAAACTAAAATAATGGTAAACATTGACCAAACCCCTCAGTGGCAGCTCAGCCAATGTAACCCCATTTTCCTCAAGATCATGTCTTTCCCTCTGAGTGGGTGATTCCATAACAAACTGTGTTTATAGGAACTCAAACCCATCACAGTTCAGGAAAACAAATATCCCAAGCTCTGGAACCAAAACTGATTGATGAGACATAATGGAAGGGGTTTCAGAAAGTCAAAAGGATTACTGGGTTCCAGGTTTTCTTATATTTTTGTACTAAAAGCATTTCAATTAAAGTTATGACTGTCTGCTACCCAGTCTGTCGTCCCTCTCTGCAGTTCCTCTTTTTAATGCACAGTTTAAGTGGCTCTCATTAAAGCCACTAATAAAGAAGCACATTTTAAGTGATTAGCACCAATAACATGGCAACACATTAACATTCTCTCCATGGGCTCCATGGCTCTCCCAGTGAGCCCATTTACAGCTCAGCTATTCA
Source organism: Lanius collurio (assembly GCA_020086605.1). Taxonomy (NCBI): domain Eukaryota; kingdom Metazoa; phylum Chordata; class Aves; order Passeriformes; family Laniidae; genus Lanius; species Lanius collurio. The sequence continues at coordinate 553,648 of JACBWW010000086.1, forward strand.
TTTTCCATATTAATTGCACACTCATTTCTCCATAGTACACTTCTCCCCACTGATGTACAGGACAGGGGAATGGCCAGGCAGCAATATTGGCTCTTTGCAGAGTTAAATCATCACCCATCCCAGCTTCTAGAGGCAGGAAAATAAAATAAAGACCAGACCATTGATAATTTGCTCCTGGTTTTACAGCACAAACCATCCCCGTGCCTCAAAATTGATCATCCGTAAAAATTAGTTACAAACAGCAAGAAACTTATTATTGCTGCTGTCAGACTTGGAGTGGTATTTCAGAGTCTACAGAACACAAGTCATCTGATTGATTGACTTCCTATAAAAATTACTTTTTTCATCTATTAAAACCTGGCAAATGACTGTAGCTTTGAAATGCAACATTTCTGAGCAGTCATTTCCAGTATTATTTGTATTTAGGGATCATGGAGCTCAGAGCCCAGGAAAACACCACCACCAAGCCCTGGACACTCATCCCCACTCATTCTGCATTTACCCCACACAATCAGTTGCTCCCCTTGACACCCTGGAGTGTGACACAGCCAGACTGCCAGCAGGAAAAGGCACCACAGGAATTTGCCTGTTTTCTGGGAAATCAGCATTAGAACTTCTTTTCTTTTCCCTCAGAGTCTTCCAGATTTCCTGCCTGCTCCTACCTTCACCACCAGATTTAAATCACCCCAGTTGCCTTGCTGGAGATGAAACATGGAGATTTGGAGTTAATTATTCTGGGCCAGTAGCTTTTTTCAGATGGGCAGCTCCTTGAACATTTGCAAGTGAACAAAAATAGAAACAACACCAACAAATTAAAACATATCTACTTCTGCAGCCAGACATCTTCCCTGAAGCTTGAGAGGTGGGAGTTTGCCACAGCTCAAAGTAACTCTGCCTTCCCCCTACCTTCATTTTCCTTTTCTTTTTCCCTCTCTTTCACTGCTTTTTTCTCTCTTTTAATGTGAACTTTATTGCACTGAAAAATAAAGGAGGATGAGGCTAAAAAAAAAAAAAGGAAAACCACCAAATACTGAATGTATCATGATAGGGAGAAGGACTAATGGGTACAACGGGAAGAGGGGAAATTTAGGTTCAATATCAGCAAGAAAATTTCTGTTGTGAGGGTGCTGAGACACTGGAACAGGTTGTGGCTGCCCCATCTCTGGGAGCCTTCCAAGCCAGGTTGGAGCAATCTGGTCCAGTGGAAGTTGTCCCTGCCCATGGCAGGGTGCAATGATATTATTTTTAGGGTCCTTTCCAACCCAAGCCATTGTGGATTAAACCCCTTGCCCAGACATGGGAGGGTTTGGCCTCAATGCCTCGAAATTCATGGGTTTTTCAGGGAATTTTAGTTGAGGTCACGCTGTGCCAGGAGACGAGGCTTTGAGGGAAGAGTTGGAAGAAAAATTCCCTGACAAGTCTTCTGGCTCTGAAGCTGCTCTACCAACAGAGCAGGCTCCCCAGGCAGCTCTTGCAGAAGTTATCAGTAACACCAGGTCAGTGGCACTCCCTTATCAACCCAGCCAAAAGGCAGAGCTCACCTTTTGCCAGGCGTTCCAGCCTCTTGCCGTGCTCCGGGGGAATGGCATACCTGGGAGGGGGCAAGAGACAAAAACCAAAATCATCAGTCTTGTTATAGATGGGTCAAAATTCATAAGAAATTAAAACACTACAAATGTAATAAGTTGTTTATGAGATCTAAAATGTAAACTATATCCTGCAAATTGTATATATGTTTAAATTGTGTTCAGAGTACACCTTGGCAAGTCTCATGACATCTTGCTCAAGGAAGGTACCAATTAACATAAGAAGTGCAGGCAAGCTCAAGAGATGACCTCAGACCCAGGATTTCACCTTACCCAACAAAGATCTTTCTCCATCTGAAAGAAGCAAGAGATAGGATCTGCTGCTCCCTGGACATGGTTGATGAATGGACTTATCACTCGAGATACCTCATTGTCATCATACAAGGATTTCATCATATACTGAGATGAGTTACTGGAAGCCATCAATCTGATTACAAAGAGAGAGTCCCTGGACACATCAACACCTAAATGTACCACTGAGCACCAGACCTGAGTATCATCAAGAATGAAAAGGACAATGGATTTCATAGCCAAGAGCAAGAAAAACAGTATAAAAACTGGACTCAAACATCTCTAAGGTGTGCACTTACCTCTCTGAACTGCTGGTGGTCAGAGCTGTGTATGTGTCACCCAGAGTCAAGAACCTGGGCTTGGCCCTGTTTTCTTTTATAGTGGCTGATTTTGATTGTCAATTTGATTAAAATAAATTTTATTTGTTTTTATATTAAAAATTTGGCTTGCGCAAATTATTAATCCGATGAAATTGACATTTCATTTATAACAGTCTTTAATGTGAAAATAGTGAAGGGAAAAGTCCAGGACCAAGTGGGGTAATAACCCTCAGCACAGCACACAGGGCTGGCAATGCAACCACAGCTCTACACGTCTGAAAGGCATCAGGAACACACATGGAAAAAAGCCAGCATTTAATGAAAGTCCTTAGATATGTCACATGAAGTGTGTTATTTGCCTGCCATTTTTTCAAACTGTATCACAAGATTTCACAAGGTAGAAGGAAAATCGAGAACACAAAATGATGATACAGCACTGGAAACCCCAGAAATAACTCAGTGCAGGGAACAGCAGGTGTGTTCTCCATGGGGAGAATATCTGCAAAACTAAATTGTGTTAAATCTTAATAAGCAAGAAACACTGGATGGGCTGAAAAGGTGTGAGGGAGGGTCTGTGTGCTTTGGAAAAGAATAAAACCTTCTTCTGTGTAAATAGCTTTCATTTTATTCAAAAAAGTAAATATTCTTCAGCACAGCTCAAGCAGTCATGGCTCAATCCTTATGTCCATGATGGATTTTATTGTCTGATGTGAAATAATGCAATTAAAGTATTCAATAATTTTCTCAATGAGGTGATTGAAAATGCAGGGTATGCTGAGGAAAACACCATTAAAGGCTGTAGGGAACAACTTTACACTTGCTAAAGACAGTTTTTTTAGATTAGAGGTAAACAAAGTACAAAGAATTTGATTTAATTTTTTTTTTGAGTGCAAATTATTGAACATAATTCTGGAAAAACAATCAGCACTCTGAAGTCCCACAGGTCACAGACACAGGGCTGGGTGTGCCCAGCATATACAGAAATCAGGGCAGTTTCAAATGGTTCTTTTTCTTCCCAAAAGCTGTTAGTTCTCTTAGTGCTTTGAAGTTCACAATATTCTCAGGAGCAAAGCCCAGGTGACAAAGATTTATGTGTTCAGGTTATAAGAAGGGAACTGAATACCAGGATACATTTGAACATGTCTAACATGATAGCACACAATAATATTGCCAATGGAAATTTGTAAATCATTGGTTACACTCAGCAGCAAATTAAATATGGCTCTCCCTGCTTTTTGTGACAGAGAATTCTGAGAATTTACATTTGTGGGAATGGCATTTATTGCCAGCTATAACTTCTCTTCAAAGTGAATAATAAAAAATGCATTATTTTTTCTATTTCAAATAAAGATGTCAAACCCATCCTGTCTCATTCCACATGCTGGGAACAGGATATTGCAGGAGGGGACTCAGCAACAGGTTCCCAGCACTGCCCCTCTTAGGGTGGGGGCTAAAAATGCACCTGATTTGGGGGATTTCAGGCAGGCAAATTCTCCATTTTCAAGTGCAAAACCACAGCGTGGGGAGGAGCAGCTCAAAGCCATAACCTGGGTCAGGAAATCAAATTCACCTGTGCTGGCCTGGCAGGGGGATGACAGCACAGGAATCCCACAGAGGCACCTTCAGGGTTTAGAACTAAGCTGATTTAAACTGATGGCTTAAAAAAAATTTAAGGCAAAACACTCTGTAGCATCTAATCTTGTAAAACAATAAATGCAGCAATGGACTCTCAACATCCCCTGACCAAAGTCTGACAGTGCCTTAAATTGCATAATTATCAAACAATTCAATTTCATTTGTCTGGGACAAAGCTAGTGGCTTTTATTTTACAAAGACCATTCATCACTTACATAAATGTGATAAAACTAATCCCAATCCAAAGCTCCTTTGTGGGATTAATGTCCCTTAAAACAGGGAAATGAGACATTCCATTCCTTCTGGGAAAAATGCTGAAGGATTGGGAAAGAACTAATTTATGGCTACAAGGCTGCTGATGATTAATGTAATATCCCCAGTCTACAATGCAACCTTCACTTAATTAGTGCCTGTAATTGGGAGTTGTAAAGATAAGATTAATTGAATCTTGAGGATGTTAAAAGTTTAATACATTGGAACATGGTTATTGTGTTATCTGAAACTGCAGCCTGCAAAAAGCCAAGCAAGGCTTTAGAGAACAGCCCATGGAGAGACAAAGAAAAAAGACTTGCTTGGATAGAAACCAACCAGAGAGGAGGAATTTCCAGCTTATAAAAAAGAACTATATGTAATAATATACAAATCAATATACCCCAGCACAGAATGGCAATAACTGACTCCAATTTTAGAAATTAACTTTTTTCTTTGGGCCAGTCTTTAGGAAGCAGAGCCTACACATCCCTCTGCATTTATTCTTAGGAATTCAAAGTATTAACTGCAGAAAAGAATTAAAAGTAGGTCAAATTCTGCTTTAAGTTATGCTCACAAATCTGGCTGATTTACATAAAGATAGGCAATAAAGACAGAATTTGGGCTGCTATTTAAAACTAGGAAGAGAAACAGGAGGCTCCTGCACGTATGGCACAGATTGAGCTCCATCTACACAGAAAGTGATTGATTACGAGGCAGAATGACAACAGAAAGACTAAAAATTGCTGCAGTCAGAGGGGTGCAGTTCCTAAGCAATGAACACCCATGGAGGGCTGGCTTGGAGTGGCACTCATGGCACCAACCCCCTGCTCTCTGGGCACAACACCCCAGCACTTGCTGGGGACAGGAGTCCTGGTGTCCCTCAGCACAATTTGTCACCGTCCCCACAGCTGGGGCTCAGCTCAGCTGCAGAACCCCAATTCCACAGGCAACCCATAGGTCTGTGCCTGGTAAAAAACAGGCAGTCACCTCCTTTTCTGTAGGCACAATTTCAAGAGCCCCCAGTGCTGGAGCACTGAGCAGAGCCACGGTGCCAGGGCAGGATCTGCCCCTCTGGCTCAGCCCCTCTGGCTCAGCCCCTCTGGCTCAGCCCCTCTGGCTCAGCCCCTCTGGCTCAGCCCCTCTGGCTCAGCCTGGCCCACAGGAAAAGGCAGATTTATGGGCACAGAGCTAAACCAGCAGCTGCTCCAAGAGAAATCAAACTTCCAAGGCTCTGGGCTTGCAAACCACCCTTCAGTCCCTACTCCAAGGGTCAGCCTTGCAGAGGGTGACCAAGACAAAGGGCCAGGCTTCACCCAAAACCCTTCCACTCAGCAGTTTGGGGGATTACAGCAGGAAAAATGTGCTGCTGCTGTGCCAGGGAGCGCGAGATTTACGCAATGAGGAAAGAAAAAACCAGCTCAAGATAAAAAAAAGTTATAGTTCTGTGACTCAAATGTCATCTTACCCCAAAGTCAACAGCTTGAAAATAATATACTGAGCCTTTTAAATTACATTTTTCTACTTTCCACAAAAACAACAGAAAATCCCTGAAGTGGATCAAGTACCACTAGTACACATCCAGAACTTGCTGTTCCGCAGGAAAAACTCTCAGCTTCCAAACTTATTTCATGAAACCTTAATTCCACCATCTCTGATCTCTACTTCCATGTAATTTTCTGAGTTCTTGAGTCAAGATCCAAAAGGTTTTGCCCCAAAGCTATAAATGTGTTAGAAAATGATCTTCCTGGAGTGATAGCTTGCTTTTGTTAATATGGAATCATGGAATCCCAAAATGGTTTGGGTTGGAAGAGATCTTAAATATCCATTTCCACCCCTGCCATGGCAGGGACACCTCCCACTGTCCCAGGCTGCTCCCAGCCCCAATGTCCAGCCTGGCCTTGGGCACTGCCAGGGATCCAGGGGCAGCCACAGCTGCTCTGGGCACCCTGTGCCAGGGCCTGCCCACCCTCCCAGGGAACAACTCCTTCCCAACATGAGTTCAACTGGACAGTCCCTTCTCTGTCCTTAACACAAAAGAGAGATCTGTCCCATTTGCCATCATAGGATATCATTAATAGAGTAATTTTCTTGGTGTTTTGTTTATTCCCCTGGAATGGGGCTTGATGGATGTGGATAATTATCAGACTATAAAAGCCAGCAAATGTGCTATTTTCTATCGCTCTAAATCATCAAACAAATAAAGTGTGAAACAGCATTTCTGAATACAATTTTCCCCTCTAATGGCTTAGAATTATTATCAGGAACAATGAGAATAAATAAGCAAATGTCTTGTGAATTAAGAATTAAACAAGTGTGTCAGTAAGAAGGAGCATTCAGGCCATCCTGGGATGCAGGGACCCCTTTGGAGGCCACCAGGGAATGATGTAACAGGGAATTCACTCGGGCAGCTTCCAGCACCAGGTGTTCCTCAGGGACCTCCCAGTCTCAGGTTCTCCCCCTAACTGCTGCTCCCTCAAAGGGACTCAGCTCAGTTTTGGCTTCCAGTGGCCAAAAAGACACTAAAAACTTCATCCACAGCACCCTGCTCATATCTGTTTTCTTCTTAAGATGAATTTTTCTCACCTAAAGCCACCTCCATCTTTGGCAGAGGACCAGACCATCCTGTCCCTTCATCCAACATCCCCCAAAGCTTCCAAGACCTTTTCTTGCTCCAGCTGTCACTCACAGAGTTTTTCATAGCTATACCTCATTCCACACCTCATTTACACTCTCTTGCACCAACACAGAGCAATTAAGCAGTGATTAGTTTACCAAATGCCACACCCCCACCCTCTGGGAGTCCGGGCTCCCTGGGCAGGAGGAGGTTCAACCACAGGACTTTGGAAATGTCACTCCAGTGCAGCTCCTGTGAGAAGGTAAGAAACTCAATTTCACAGAGTCTGCACAAGGTCTGCCCAAGCAGGCCCCACACAGTTTAACACGCCATAATTACTGGAATAAGGAACAGAAACAGCACATTTAAAATGCCCAGGCCCATGTGTCAAGCTGGGGTGAGTTATCTGTCTTCAAAGCAGATTTAATTGTGCCAAGAAGGCTGACCCTTTGAAGATTCAAATGCCAACCTGCTCTCAGCCACGACAGGCAGAATGAAAAGCTGCTATTTCAGTCTCTGTAAGGCAAAGGGTGCCCATAAACCCAGAATATGAACCCTGACCTTCAACATCTTTAGCCCCCACGACAGCAGCCAAGGTTCCAAAGAAAACCCCTGGTCCATCAGCAATATTTATCACCCAACAGAGCCATTAAGAACCACCATTAGCACAGGGTGGGTCCCCCCTGCAAAGTTCAGATCCTGCTCCTAAGGCCTCATTTTTCTACAAGGTAAAACACTTATTAAACAACATCTCCTCACTGTGTCAGAGCAAAGCTCAGGGTAAAAGTGGGGGTTTCCACACTAGAATACCCCAAAATATCCTGAGCTGGAAGGGACCCACAGGGATCAGAGTCCAACTCCTATTGTTCAATGCTATTTTTAAGCTGTTTTGGCTATAGGGAAAAGAAAAAAGGTATTTCAACCAGAAGAACTGATTGTTCCTTTGCTGGTAGCACTGTCACCTCTCTTCTCCTCACCTTTACCTTCCTCCATAATTAACCTCTCTTCATCCCTCTCTCACCACAATTTGTTAAAATACTGAAATCAACTCCTTTTCTTCTTTTCCTCATCAAATCTGAGGTCGGCCCACACTGAATGGGCTGGAAATATCCCATTTCCCTTCTCAAGATCCTGGTCAGGAAGGAAAATCTCTGGATTCCCCCTCCTATCCCCTTCTGCCATGGCTCCTTCCCATCAGGAATGCAAGCACTGCTCTGGAGATAAGACAACACAGGGATCAGAGAGCTCCTTGTTCCTGGGAAATAACCTTTATCAAGTGCCTGCAGTTTTATCTTTAATGGATCATTTCACAGGACAATAGAGGATGGAATCCAGTATCTTTAACCAGCAGTGTCAACGATTTCAAATAATGACATTTTTATTGAAATACACTCAGGGAGAGAGATAAACACAGAGGCTGGGGAGTATCAACTCCAAAAGCCATAATTAGGAGTAAATAAGTAATGACAGGACCAAATTACAACCCCAAAACACACCAAACCTTTCTGCCTCCCACAGCTGCTCCATGCAATCCTTGGGGAACCAGCACAGAGAGAAAATCAGGGCAAACCTGTGCTCAGGAAGGGTCTGGGCAGAACCAAACACACCCAGCACTCACCCAGGGGCCATTTCACTCCAGCCAAACACTTTTCCACACAAAGAACTTCCTCATGATCCATAATATGAAGAAATGGCAGCAATTTTGCTGCCAGTGGAACAACAGGATGAAAAACTTCCTCCTTCCCCAAAGAAAGTGAAGTTGTGATTGTAAAGTCTCCATTTGTTTTCCAGTAAGGATGGGCAGAGTATCTCAGGTTACTCTGAAGTTGGGATCAAATCCCTAGGGATTGAGTACTGGAAGATTAGAGTCAAGCCTAACTTGTGCCAATCATGTACTTCTAAAAGAGTCCTCAACCCTTAAAGTTGCCTTGAGCTAGAAACAGGATTAAAGAGCCATTAGTTTCAAGAAGTGACATTAGACAGGAGCTTTTTAAAATTCTGATTTTAAAGCAATATGAATTTTCAAGAGGTACAACTGAGCTCCAGGATTAGCACAATGGGCTACTTTCACAGTGATTCATTAACCCCCAATGCAATGAATTCAAAGAGATTTTTCCAGAACTCCAAATGCAATTTTTAAATACTATTTTAAAGCAGAGAATTTAATGTGAACAACCATCTGCTCTTGGAAGGACTTTCACTGCCCCAGTCCAGTCAGCTCCACAGCACAAATGCCAGGCACAAAGCACAAAATTACAGAGCACATTGGAGTGTCTCTCCCTCCACGTGTAAAAATAACCCACAGCCTGCCTCTGCCTGCAGTGAATGAGCAGCATGAAGGAGCCATTTTACTAAGAAAAGGTGTTTGGGGAAAAACATTATGAAGTCATTTACTCATTCAGTTTAGCCAAGAAGATAATTAGTACACAATTCAACAGAGATGAATGACTACAATATTCATCCCCTTGCCATTCCCCTTATTTGTTTGGAAGAACCTGTTCACATCAGATTTATTTCCCTAAACTGGCAATCAGATTATTAATTACTGGTTGTTTTTGTAGTGGATACCATACAAATAGAAAGAAAAGCAAAGATTATGCTTCAAAGAGCCTGTATTCTAAAATAATAGCTCATTTCAGCTGCAGAAACAAGGAGAAAAAAGGTAACCAAGGGAGATCAGAGATATCTGTGCCTTGTACCAAGTGACCTGTGTGAGCTGCCTCCTTCACCAGGCACAGCAACACGTACTCCTGAAAAAACACGGATAATTGCCTACAGCAGAACAAAAGAAATTTGCTCTTGAGTAATGAAAGATATTCTTAGATTAGGAAATCCCTCGTGCTAGGGTGCAATGCCTCTACACACACACTCTTTTCTTTTTTGAGGAGAAAAAGTCCAGCATTCCAAAGGTTTAATGCTCCTCATCCATCAAACTGCACCGTTTCCAACTACAAGTGCTTTGAAGTGAGCACTGTGTTCTTGTCAGCATCAAAGCCACAAGCGTTGTAGCTGAGATTTGATAAAGATCACTGACACAGTTTGTAAAGTTTCCTTTATTTCTTGTTTGATCCCCTTTGTGTCACTGATTGGGCAGTTGGAAATGAAGTGGATGCAAACCCAGCACATTCATTCCTCGGAACATTAAGGGGTTAACGAGAGCACAGCTCTCAGACAGCACCAAGTGCTATTTAAGTGCTGTCATTACTACAGGCTCCTCTTATTTTAAACCACACTTGTGCTGCACTTGGCATCACCCCTCGACAATTTTCTCTGCTGAGTAAAGAAAAAAAAAAAATCCCCGCTGATTTCTGCCAATGTGTTAACAAAATGTGAATAAAGACAAAGCTCTGCAGCACCACTCTTGGTTCCTCCCAGCCTTTCCAAGCCCTGCTTCCAGCACGATGCCAAGCTGGAATTTGCAAGCTCATTGTCCCACAGGGCCCAAGTCAGATCATGCTGAAGGAGTGAGATGGAGCATGGAAGCACATCTCCCTCCCCTCCTGTCTCAGGGCTCTGCTCAAAAGCCTCTGTTATTAAACCAATCTGTGATCCTGTCAGACTTCCACAGATCTTCATTTCAAATCAGGCCTGAGCTCTGAGCAGACACTTTCCAGAGGCAGGGATGTGTCGGAGCAAGAGCCTTCCTGGATCAAAGACCTGTTTCTCTCAGTCCAGCTGGGGCTCCTGAGGTGACAGCAATGACTGTGCTGCAGACACAGCATGGACCACCAGGGCAGTGGGGCAGGAGCCACCTGAGGATGGACTGTGGAAATGGGGACGTGACCCCAGACCAGCACCTCCTCCTCCTGAGATCATGATGGAAAGTGCCAAGAGGAACCACAAGTGGGAAGGGTCTGCTCTTTGCTGGGTTGGGTACAACAACTCACAGATGAACCTCAACCTCTAAGATTTCTAATTTCAACCAACTGAACAGGCTCAGTAAAGACAGCCATAAAATGCAGAGACTGAAAACTAAAATGGCAGCAGAGTACAAAACAATTTCCTGCATTTTGCAGTGGGTTTGGGTGAGAATAAAAACCAAAGAGGGCTCTGGAGGGGAAGCACAGACAGCACTGAGCTGAGTGAAAGGGGTGCTGAGGCTGAGGTCAATCCATCTGTGCTCTCACAGAGCACCAGTCCCTCCTCAGACAAGTTCCACACTTGATTCCATCAGTCCCAGAGTCTGGCTTGACATTCATGGCATTTTCTCTCAGTTAGATGAGGGTGAATGAAGAAAGGCAATACATGAGTCCTAACTCCCCAAATCCTGTGCCTCCTCTGCAGCAGAAAAATGACCTTTTAATAATCTCTCTACAGAAGCCTAACGAAAGACCACAAAAACCTGAGTCTATTAAAAGAGAAATCTCCACTATTCCAACTGCAGCACCTGATTGGGAAGATAATCCACAAACACAAGTCAGAGCTCATTCAGGTCTTGGACATCGTGGTGACCCCGTGGATTCTGAAAGCAAACCACCAGTTAGCACTGGCCCCTTCCAGATGGATCCACCTCATCCTTCTCCCACAGCACCACCTCCAGGATGAAGGGCTGGGGAGCTGGGCTGGGTACTGGCAGCAGAGTGGTTTGTATTGATTAACTAATGACTGCAGTGCGTGCAGGGCTGTATTAATAACTCACTGCTCTGCTCTCACTTATCAGGGAATTACAGGGGGATACAACTCTGCATCCCAACACACCCTTCCTTCCATGCATCTCCCAGCAAATCAACATGCACATGGATTCTCAGTGCAGAAAGCCCATTCCAAAGCAGCTTTCACCTTCATTTTAGAAGAGTCAGGAGAGTGAAAAGCTGTTCTGCCTGGTCATACTTTATCTCACTTTCCTTTTATTCCTTTTAATGAATATCCCTGTTCCCTTCTCTCTCCCTTTTATCAACAGAAAAGGGTCTTGCTTTGCCAAATCTGCCTGAGAGCAAATGGTGTTGCAGTTAATCTATAAATCAACCACCACCATAAATTCTGCTCATTCTCCATCCAAAACTGCAGAGCTGTAAAACAGATTACATGGGACAGCAGAGGCAGGAAGGAAATCTGGGAGCTGTGAGGAGCTGCCATCATGCCCAAATAGCCTTCCCTGCTTCTCCTTTCTCCCCACTCCACCCAAAAAGCCTCCAAACCTCTGCTGCCAGGCCTGGAAAACGTTTAAGAGCAAGGACACCTCACACACTTCCCACGGAAGATGATGCAGACTTTGGGGATTGAGGGAGGAAAGGCTGCAGAACCTGAATTCCCTAACACCAAGAAAAGGAAAAGTGAAACTCAGAAATCTAACAGAAATTCTCAGCATGGAGCATCAGCTCCCTCAAGGGCAAATCTCAGCTGTGATTCCAGCTAATGCAGCCTAAGGAGCCTCAGGATCTCCAGACTGCAAGGGCTACTGAGATCCCAATAATGCACCTCTGCAGTCACATCTGATCCCAGCAGCCTGGGCAGAGCACCCTGAGAGGATGGAACAGCAGGAGGCAATAAATGATGAAGGGACAATGCCCTGCCCTCTGCAGCCACACAGCTCCCTATCAAACATTAAAGCAGCTGCTCCCAGTGGGATCACACTGAGCTCATGGAACATCTGGGAGAGTGGTAAAGCAGGGGGACAGAGCAGAACATCCTACAGGAGAGCAGTGAGGGGCAGCATCCTGCACGGAAGATGAGCAGAGAAGCTGGAAGAGTTAAGCTCCATGACTGAGTTAGGTGATTTTTCTCCTCCAAGGCAGTTTTCCAGGGATTAACATTTTCTATTCTAAGGGGAGGACAGGACAAGAGTTCAGTTAAGAAAGCTGCAGTGCTCCCCAAGACAGGAGGGAGAAATACAAGCAGGGAGATCCTCAGCACTTCAGAGCTGCTGCTGCTTTTAGCCAGGGACAGAGAGGGCTCCTTTGGGAATCCTCTCCCAAGGGAACAACCTTGTCTTGGTTTAAATCTTCCCCTCACAGGCCTGTTAGGAAAGGTGAGGTTTCCCTGCTGGCAGCAGCACTGCCAGATACAACAAATGTACTAAACTATAGATGTAACAAGAAAGTCATGGAATCCCAGAATGGGTTGGGTGGGAAGGGCCTTAAAGCCCACCCAGTGCCACCCCTGCCATGGCAGGGACACCTCCCACTGTCCCAGGCTGGTCCCAGCCCCATCCAGCCTGACCTTGGACACTGCCAGGCATGGAGCAGCCACAAGTCCTCCCATGGATTTGCCCTCCTTGGCAGCTGAAGACTGGACTTACCCCACCCAGGGAGCCTCGCTGGGCACCTGGAGGGAAGAAAGCAGAAATTCTAAAATATTTTAACTAACAAAGACTTGGGGTAACTCTGTGGACCCTCAGGTTTGTAGGCTTCAGACTTACACAAGACAGAATTCCAGAAGTGTTTCTAGAATACAATTGTATCTGTGACCAGTGCTTCCAACTAATCATATTATTTTAAAGTTCCTTTGGTAATTTGTCCTTAATTCCACATAAACTGCTGTTCTGGCATAAAGTGTACTTTGTGATATCAAAGTCAAACAGATTAGGCATGATCCACTTCCAGCAACGGAGTGTTTTGGAGAGGAGATGATATAACTTAAAAGCTAAAGCTGGCTCCCTGTTTTAATTAAAGGGGATTAAACATCCATCATGATAAGGGAAAAGGGACATTTTATAAAAATCAATTACCTTCCACAGTGTCAGTCTAGTTTAACACCTGCAGTTTCCTACAGAAGGAAGATATAACATCCCCCAGCACTCAGAAAAGGAAAATTAAACACTGTTGCTGTATAGCAAGATCAGTCACAAAATATCCAAGAAAAATAACTTCATTACCCATTCAGGTGTTACACTGTTGACAAAAAAAAAAAAGATGTTACACTCCTAAAGCCTATCTGGCAGCCTCACAATACTGAGATTCAAAGTTTCCTGCAGCACTTCCCCACCCCAGGAAGCCTCCAGGTAGGGATTGCACATCTTTATGGAGATAACAGGAAGTGCTGGTGGAGCACCTCAGCATTTAAAAATATTCTTTTGGAATTGCATCCACTGCTCAATAAAATGCCATAATAACCATGAAGAATGAGGCCTGGCATTCAGATTTGTTGCTTCTGTCATTATAAAATCAGTTTCTGCTTGCACCATTTGACAATATGCTCAATTTTAGATCTCACACAGGGGTGGATGAGGTAATTACACATAACGTGTATAATTGATACAGTAAGAATCCCTACCATGAGAGGTTTAATATGGGGCTGCAGAATGAAATACATTTCCGTTTTTTCAAAAGTTTGAGACGATGAAAAGGTGGCAATTAAACTCCTAATGGGAGAGGGACATTTTACTCTAATTTGAGGAAAAAAAAGCAAGGAAAAGGCTGGATCTGGCAGCTCCTGCCTGAGGGGCTTCACATGAGGTTACACAACTGCTCCCAATTCCGGGGTGTGCACGGGAAGGGCCCACACCTTCCATGCTTCCTCTTCAACCTGACAGCCTGATTTTCCAGCTGCAAACAACTGCAGGGTGAGCACATGGAGCAGAGCAGGAGCCTGGGAACAGCACACCAGCAGGGATAATTCCCCCTGGAATGAGGTGAGTCCAAGCCAGGGCAGGGTGGGATGGGAGCTGCAGCAGCCACTGGGGCTGAACACAAACAGCTCTCCTCACTACAACACAACAGAACTCAATAAATAAATGCACTGCAATCTACAGGCACAGATAAATCATTTAATGTGGCTGGAAACAGGAAAATGGCTGTTTTCCATTACCCCTTTGTTCTCCCTTATCATTGGGTGACCTTTCATTGCTTCACTTGGTGCTGAACAAGTTTTTGAGCTGCATCCCAGTGACCCAATCCTGTGCAGACTCATCCAAGTGCTGCAGCCTGTCCTGCTCTGCCAGGGCAAAGCAGGGAGGGCTGGCAGCAGGACTCCTCTGCAGTGACAGAGACACTCGTTAATCAAGGACTTGTAAGGCCAGGCAGATGCTCATTAGCTTGTACAAAGAAGCCACTTTCAGCTGGTGAAGCCAGCTTGCAGGGCATTGGACTGGGGGGTCTCCAGAGGTCACTTCCAACCCCAAAAATTCTGGGATTGTTGTGAAATAAATACAGATTTTTCCTAAACCCACTTGAATGAGGTCTGGGTGGGAATTGACTCCTTTCTCCCTTTCCCTGGAGAAGGAAGCAGGGCTGGGGGCTCCTCACCCTTCCCACAGCCTGGAGAGAAGCACCCCAAGACAATTTATGGGAGACACAAAGAAAGAGTTATGGTTTTTAACAGGCAATTCTGAAGCAGATACTACCAATACAGAGAGTCCCTAGTTCCACTAAATAAATATCTCTGACAGCCAAACAATAACTCTGCCTCTTATTTTAGAGCTCAACCCCAAACTGGTAGACTTTGTAACTCTCCACACTCCTGCTATTCCCTGAGGTGCTTCCACGATGATCACTGTCAGAGTCACAGAGTCTATAAAAAGGATGAAGGAAGCTGGGAAATTTCCACAGAGGTGGTGCCAGCAACATTTCAGCCATCCCTGAGTAAAGCCAGGCTGCAGCACTGGAATTCCATCAGTGCAGTCCAAGAGCTCCCCCAGCTGAGCTCTGGGATGGCTGCAGTCACTCCCAGAACGGCTCAGGTACCTGGAAAGTTCCAGATGTGCTCCAAAGGGATGGGGATTTGCTATTTGAAGCCAATTCTTGTTCAGACAAGAGCTTGATAACTCCTTAAGAAGAGCTGTCATGGTGCAAAACAAGGAAGGAGTGACTTGGGAAGTGGCAAACTCCTGCCTTATGCTCAAGGGAAGAGCAGGGAGGCCCAACCAAACCAGCAGTGGCATCCCAGCACAACCCATGCCATTCTGTGTCACACACTGTCACCTACCTACCACAACTCCATTGAAAGGGAAAACCTGCTGCTCCAAACATGCTCTGTCCTCAAAATCCTCATTTTCCCCCAGCTGAGGTAGCTTTAGAGAACAAGTGACACTCACAAACACAGGATTCGCAGGATTGCTGGAGAAAGGAAGGAACAACCCAACCCAACCCTCAGATCAGCTGCTCCCACCCCTCCTGGAGCAGCCCACTCCTGCTGGGAGCGTGCTGGTGTCCCTGTGTTCCTGTGGGCTGTGGCACCATCTGCTGGAGATGGGACCAGGAAAATGGGTTGGAATTAAGGGATTCTGGAGCAAAACCTGACAGGATCCAAACTGAGAGAATCATGGAATATCCTGAGCTGGGAGGGACTCACAGCACCATCCATTCCAAGCCCTGGCCCTGCACAGACACCCCACAATCCCACCCTGGGCATCCCTGGCAGCGCTGCCCAAACGCTCCTGGAGCTCTGGCAGCCTCGGGGCCGTGCCCATTCCCTGGGGAGCCTGGGCAGTGCCAGCACCCTCGGGGGGAAGAACCTTTCCCTGAGCTCCATCACATCCCAGTCGTAACCCAGAAATACATTTCTGGAGTTTGACCTTGTTTAACAGAGGTATCACAAGAGATTCTGCAAAATCCTTCTGTGTCTGCCTCAGACAGCAGCAGAGGATCAGGAATGCTGGGAAACAGATTTCATGAAGCCTTGGAAGGATTTTTTTAATTCCCATTCATGTTTCACAGATTCAGCCCCTCCTTCCACCCCTTTCCAGGCCTGGAAAAGAGCACTGGAGCCATTCATTTAGAGTCTCCTGGCTCTTGGGGGCTTTTATGTGCCACAGGCACCAACACCCGGAGCCACTCAGAGCCACCAGGGACCCATAGCCCTGAGAGGTGGGAGGATCCTGTCTGCCACTGCCCGGGCATGGTGACAGCAGAACCTCCCTGTGACATTTCAGCTCTAATTTGCACGCAAATGTCAATATTTATTAGTCACATCAAGATCTTCAGCAAAGCTCCCCTGGGTTGCTGAGTCTCTGCACTTATACTTTTAAATTGCTTTAAAAAGAAGAATATTGGCTCTTGATAACTTATTCCAGACTTCCTACGTTCTTCATTTCATCCTTAACTATCAACTGCTTTTGTGGAAAGTCATTTCCAATCAGTCTATGCACCAGTCATGTTGAAAAATGCTTTACCATCACGCCAAAAAATGACCATGGAAAAGTAACCTTTTAACTTAACTTGTCCCTAGAGCTGTGAACATATTTATGTATTTAAATAATGGAAATCTGAAAGTAACAGATGTTTCCTGCCTAGAGCACAGTGCAAGAACAACAGTGTTTCACTATTACAGTGCCTCTGAAGCATCCACACATTCCCATCCCCATTTGCTCTCCTGTGCATGAGATTGCAAAAATCCCCAAGTGTTGAAATCTGGCTTTAATCGTGATGTCAACAAGTCTCCCTAATCCTGCTGAAAGTCAGCAATTAGGCCTCTGAGCAAGCCAGCATGAAAGAAAGTGAAATTGCTTTTAAATGTAGAGTAGGAGAGGAGAGAAAAAATGGGAATTGAGAGATTAGGTAAACCTGATGGAATTTGGTAGAGCTGTGGAAGGGGTATTTTAGTGGTGTCCAAGAGCCCTCACTTACCAGGATTTGGGCTCCCCAAAATGCAAGTAGTTGATACTGTAAAGATCCATGTCCTCTGTATGCCAAGCAAAAGTTGTCTTCCACATCCCAAAGTAGAGGTAGGGAGTGTTCACACCCTCTATGATGATGCCACACTCGTGCTCCACCATGTCCAGGAGGGTGTTCAGATTGCCAATGTTCCATTCATCCACGTCCTGGAACCCAACAGAAATGGTTTGTGCTGGGAAATGGCTCAACAAGCACAGCCCACAACTCCCTCTCAGTGCCTTGGAGTGTGGACAGAATGGTGTTACCTGCATTATTTTAACACCCTCTGCTTCCAAAAAGGTTTCTTTAATGCCCCTCTCTGACCACAAGCACAGGGAGCTCCAGCACTCTGATGAGCCTTTTGCACTGTGCAATACCCCACCATTAATTAACTGTTCTGCTAATGAACACAGCATAACTCGAGGTAAAACACCCTTCTCTCAGATGCTCTTCCCTGGATCAGAAACACCTCAATGGGGCCAAAGGGGCAGAATCTTCTACCTCAGCTCAGGTAAAAACAGAGAAACCATTTGGAGAACAGTTGTGCACGTGCCTGGTTGTGTCCCACCACTGATCCCAGCACAGAAAGGATGTGATACTCTCATCCAAGTACCAAACCCTCTGGATCCCTGTGATGTCCACGGCTCTGAGGACCTCAGATATCTGTGCTTATTCTAATTAATCCCATATTAAACCATACTGATAGTAAAAAGGCACTTGTACATTCACACACAATCAGACAACACTCCAAAAAAGGTCACTTTCCACTCAAAAGAAAACTACAGAGGAAGAGATTCAAATTATCTGCCTAAGAAGAGTAAGAAGAGAGAAACCTTTATCATTTACAGAATTACTAGAAGCAGAGGATGAAATTTCACCAAGGAAAAGCTTAAACAATTTGAATAGTAAAATAATTCAGTGTACAGGTGCATTGTATCCTAATGGAGCTGCCTACAAAGAAAAAATCCAAAGGCAAATAATTTAAAATCCAAATGCAAATAATTTACTTATGCTAAGAATCAAAAAATAATTTTGATGAAGCACCACTTCCTTGAAATGCTGCTTTTTTCTGGCTTTCTAAGGAGCTTCAGCAGAAATCTCTCTTTTAATCCCTTAAAAAAGAAACAAAACCCAAGCTGTAGACAATTTTTTTGCCACACACTTCATAAGAATTTGTTTAAATCACACTTCTCATTTTTCTACTAAAAGCCCACTTTCTACAGCTTCCACTGACATCCTGAATCTCAGGGGAAGTTCAGTCCCAGTTTTGTAATGAGGGGAAAAAAACAAAGGCATTGGGGTTTTTCTAGGGTGGCTACATCAATGAAACTCTGAATTACTGCTCCTTAATGAGAAAAGTGCAATAAAGAGTCCATGTCTAAAATAAACAAAGGAGAAGCACTGCACTTACTGCATCATACAGGGAGCCACTGATATCAGCCCCATAAATGGGAGACACAAACGTCAGATTCTTCCAGTACTTGCGCTCCAGGTCCTCAAAGTCCTGGTGCCGAGGGGTGCAGTACCTGCCAGGAACACAGGGATGTGAGCAGTCCTGGGAACACCCAGCACACACCACCACTGCCCCCCAGCCAGTGCTGAGGGTGAATTTCATCTTTAATTCATAGAATTCACTGCCTTTTCTCTCCACAAACCCTCTCGGGGCAGGGTGACAGACAGGATGTGCAGCACCACATCCCCATCCCATGGAAAGGTGAGGTGATGTTATCCCACAGGGAGCTGAGGGCAGCTGGAGCTCTCATGTGCCAGAAAAACTCCAGAGCTGATTCTGGAGTGGTTTGGGTTGGAAGGGACCTTGAAGCTCACCCAGTCCCACCCCCTCCTTCAGCTTAAAGCCACAACTGCATAATCTCAGCACTGATTAAAAGCCAGGATACTCCAGAACTCCAGAAAACTCCTGACTCTGGAAACAGGATGCAACTGCAGTTGGCACATCCCAGCTGGCTGAAGTGCTCTGCAGAGTCCCCAGGCACTCTGGAAGACACTTGTGTCACCAGTATCAGCCCAAGCACTCCAAGGTATTTGTATTTTTACCCCAGCCATGGAACACCTTTTCCAGAACAGCCAAGAGATCCTTCTTTGGTCCCAAGCCATTCTTTTCAGGAAGATTCTCAGCCAAATACTTGAACAACCTTTCTGCACCAACTCCCAGAAAAAGATCCGAGACACACCAAAACCCACCAAGTTACCAACTTGCTAGAGCCTCAAGAAAAAGCAGTTTCCCACAAAATGCTTCACATTAAACATGGCTGCATTTCCTTGTCAGCTCATTTCTGGAAAGAAAAGCTTCCCCTGAGCTGCCCCATGCCCAGCTGGAAGCAGAGCCCTTCCACCCACGCACTTCTCGCTGTTGGCCAGGCGCCGGTACTCGCCCACGGTCATGGGCTTCTTCTGGATGTTGTACTGGGTGAAGAGCCCTGACTGCCCCGTGACCACCTGCTGGATGGGGGCTGGGATCACCATGTCATCGATGTCATCGTACGTCCGCCGGGGCTTCCACTCCTTGGGGGGAATCACCTGGAATTGCGGGGGAGAACAGCAAATATGGCACTTGTTACAGAAAGTGGAGGGCGAGTTGGGGATTGTGGTGGGCAGGGCTCAACCTCCCTCACAAGGCTCTGAACTGCAGCTGCAAGAGAGACACAAAACTGACCTGGAATCCTCAGACTAATCCTACAAGTAAAGTCATTTCTTTACAACATCTGGAAGTCAGCAATAAGCTTTATTAAAATAATCTCCCTAGCAGAGTCCTGGAAGGTAATTGCTTGTACACTTGAGTGGACAAGGAAACATTCCACAGAGAGCTCTTCATCAATAGCCAGCTCTCTTTAGAGCAGCAATAAACCCAGTAATTGACCTATGTTTTAGAAGAAATAAGAATTATTTCATGCCTAACAGCTTTACTTCTCCACTGTGCTTTATTAAGTCCAGTTAAATACCACTCCTAACAACTCCTTGTCAGAACAAATGATCTCATCAGCCTGTGGTAACATGGTCACAGAAACACCCTTTCTAATCACTTAGTCCCGGATTTTTCCAAACAGTTCTATGTCAGGTATTGAAGAAGTTTCACATGAAAAGTTCTCATTACCAGAGGGTGCTGGGCATTGCCCAGGCTCCCCAGGGAATGGGCGCGGTCCCAAGGCTGCCAGAGCTCCAGGAGCCTTTGGACACCATTCTGGGACAGGGTGGGATTGTTGGGGTGTCTGGGCAGGGCCAGGAGCTGGACTGGATGATCCTGTAGGTCCATCCCAACTCAGGACATTCCATGGCTCTACAAAAGCCCTGTAACTCCTCTCTTTTCCTCTCTCCATAACCAAAACAGAGATTCCAGGTACCATTTTCCTAATGCTCAACTCCCCAGATCCAAGCAGCTCCCGAGTGGCAGGAGCTGCACCCTGGGGAAGGCAGCTCCTGCCCTGGGCAGACTCCTCACCTTGGCCAGCCCTGCCCGGTGAGCTCCCTGGGACTCCATGTAGGCGATGAACTTGCCAAAGTCTCGGAACTCCTCCAGTGTGGGCCGGAAGGTCATGATCTTGCAGCCAGGGTTCTGCGGGCTCGGGTTTTCCGACCCCATAGTTCCAGTCCGGAGGCTGGAGAGGGGAAACAGAGGGACAAAGGAGGAAAAGGGCCAGAAAAAGACATGGGTTAAAACCTTTGATTTTTAACTCCCAATTTTAATGAGTTCCACAGAAAACCTGGAGAGATTTTTCATTTTCTCCATCTACTCCCACGAGGAGGGATTTTTAAGAACCACCCTCTAACATGGATATGAGGAGCTTCGGACCAAGAACCCACTTAGTCAGGAACTCCTGATACCAGGATCACTCGAGAGCTCGGAGAGGGGTTAAATATAGACCATGGAATTAACATCTCCCTCCAGTTCATCACAGAAAGTGGTGTTTCATCAGGATGGTGTCACAAAAATAACAACTTCTCACCACTTTCAGCACTGTCAGTGTGCAGAACTTGCCACCCTGCAAGTTTTCCACCAAAATGCTCCATCATTTTCTGTTTAGGTTCAAATCCAACAGCTTTCCCCAATGTTTGGGGTTTTTTTCATGTGCTTGACTACATTAAAAACTATAAAATTAATGTGGGGGTTTTTTAATGTAGCTTCATTACACCTTGTATTTACAATGCACATAAATAAAACAAAGCGTTGGACAAGTCTTACAAGAAATAAGATGCACAATCCAAAAACATCCAAAACAAACTCTCAAACAACTCAGGACGAAATCACAATTTTTCAAACGGCCTTCTTTAAGGTTATGCTGGAAATCTGCCAGGGAAATGAAACGTTTTGGTGGCATTTCAGTTGCAAATGTCGCCACGAGGGCGCTCTCCGTGCGAGGAGCGGCCGCCCGGCTCCCGCAGCCCGAGCGCTCAGGAGATGGCAGCGCTGGGCTGCGGGAAGGGCTGCGGGAACCGCCGGCAAACGCGTCCCCCGGCCCTTTTCACTCCGAGCAAAGCAATCGGGCACTCAAACACGTTACAAACTAGCTGTTATAAATAAGGGACCAGATTATCGATTTAACAATTATCCATTTATTTTGTACTACATTGTAGCTTTGTTTAAATGTAATTTTGTACTTTTTTGTAGCTTTGTAAGTTAAAATTTCTCTTGCAGTTTAAGAAAAAAAAAATCCACTTAGTTGTGAAGAAACCGGCCTCTTATCAGGGCTTGCATTTACAACCCCCTCCTTACCCCTTTCGAAGCTGGCCTGCTGAAGAGTAGTAGATAAAGAAAAAAAAAAAAAAAAAGAAGAGAAGAAAAGGGGCTGAATATGCAAACTAGAGCCGAAAAGACCCTTGGAGTAAAAAAAATCCCTAGAAAATAATAATTTAAAACGAACCAACAAACTTTTAAGAAAAATGAACCAGGTTGCTCTATCGGCAACTACTACCTGGCCAGCTTTTGGGTTTCTTCAAGTAGTCACCCTGATGAGAAAGTCTGCTGGAGCCACTGCCCTGAGGACGGCGAATCAGCACCATCCCCTCCGTATCCACCTTCGTGCACAGCCCCGGCCCGTGAGGAACACTCGAGGGCCCGGCTCTATCACAGGGAGTGGCAGAGCCGAAGTTCCTCCTCCTCCAAGTCGAAGCTGGGGCAACGAAGCTGGGCAGGGCCCCCACCCGAGCTGATCACTTTTAATAAAGGCTTAAAAAGGACCATCAGTCCTGCCCTTTTTTTTATTTCAGTAGCCAAGCAGTACTCCAGATGCTCCTAGAAGTACTCGCAGTGCTAGGAAAACATAAAATAAAACAAGGAGTGCTCCCAGGTCTGTGTTTGAATGGGTGAGTGTGGCACAGAACTCGCTCCAGAGACAGCAAGTGCTCCCAGCTTCTGGAACTAAAACAGCATCACACACTAATGTGGACAGATTCCACAGCCAGGGCAGCAAGGTTTTGTTTTAACTGGGTAAAACTTTTCATTTCAAAGGTACATCAACAGTTTTGAGTGAAATTTTAGAAACTAGAAAACATTAGAATTTTACAGAGTAACTTTTATGCAAATTTGTTTCGAAACAAGGACCTGCAAGTCTTTAGCCCTTCCCCAAGGAGTCCTTAAAGGAATTTTATGCATAAAATCACAGTCAGAAAAGCCCTTTCCAAGACAGGAGCCAGAGATGCAGAGCCCAGTCCAGAATAAAATCAAATTATGAATCCCAGTATTGCAGGAAATCCCAAAGCAAAACCAATTGAGGGAGAAAAATATCTTTTCATTCCCTTCACCCCAAAAGATACTCCCAATTCCCAACAGAAATTGTTGCAGTTCAGAAACAAAAGGGCCCTTTAACCAACCCCTCCATCTTCAGGGTAGCCCTGCCCAAGGACATTCCCAACCTTGCCAAACAAGGAACAAAAATTGCCTTTTGAGAACAAAAATTGCTGTTTCAGGGTCAGCACTTCAGGAGAAGCAGCAGATTGACCCATGCCCATGGGAGTGATTTCCTCCAGAACTGTTTTGCAGGAATACAAAAAGGAAACAGCATCTCCCAGCCCGGGATGAACCACAGGGGCTGGGGACCCACCTGCCAGAGGTTTCCTCCAAATCACCAAAGACAAACGTGGATCCCCAGGAAAACAGAGCTGAGCAGGGAGGAAAAGGGGCTGTTGGAGAAGTGGGACACGGAGAGAAGCCATCCCCAAACCCCTGCTCCGACACAACCTTCCCAGGAATACTCGAGCTATTTTTAAGCAGGGTCTGGAAATGCCACGGGAGCCGAGGGGAGCGGGAAGCCCCACCAGGCTCCTCGGGAGGAGCTGGCTCAGGAAAGGCTCCTGAATTCCGCCCTGAGGAGGAGCCCTGCCAGCACCATCTGCTCCACAGAGGCCTGCCCAGGATTTGCAGCTTTACCCACAACCAGGGGGAAAAACAAACAGGCAAAGCCAGGCTTTATCCTATCTTTTCCTCAGTATTATCTCACAAAATTCCAGTTTTCAGTCAATAAACTCGAAGCAAAGAGTCAAAATACGTGCTCCAGTAAGGAAGGGGTATCACAAACCACTTCATGCAAAGCTTAATCAATTAATTAAAGGGTAAAACTACTTCCTGCAAAGCTTAATTAATAATTAAAAGGTCTACTGCCTCAATACAAGCAGCATCACCTGGCACTCTGGAATTCTGGAGTGCAGAGACAGCAAAGCACAAGATTTTTCCATGTTCAATCCCATCTAAAGAACATTTCAACACCTACCCTAGATAATGTACATTCAGCTAATGAAACTAATTAAGCTATTATAAAAAAATGGCCACAGAGCTCATGGGAAGGGAGAATCAGTTCCATGACCTCAGTGAGATGAAGGAGCTTCCCCCACCGGCCCCAGAAGCTGGAAATACCCAGGCCACAGGGAAAGCTTGGGGAGAAGAACTTTCCTGCATGGCAGCACTGATGTGTTTTGGAAAAGCAGTGCCAGGATTCGGTGTCACCTCCACCCCAGCTCCCAGGATCACACAGGACACGAGGCCAAGGCAGCAGGACAAGCCCAGGGCTGCAGCTTCACGTGGGATTTTCAGGAGATGGTCTCAATTAAACAGCGCCCTAACGAGCTCTCAGCATCACTGAGAGATTCCACAGCAGAATCCGACTATTCTGAGAACACTGAGAGCCCCTTTCAGCCCCAGCAGTGATGTGGGTGAGGACAAGATAGGAACAAACCCTTCTCTCAACACTGAAAAGGAGAATTCTGCAGTCAGAGCCCCCATTAGTTCCTGAAAAGAAGAGTGAAGGTATTTTTCTCAGCTGGATACATTCTATTTCTTTGTAAGAGAGTAACAACCTGAAATATTATGAAAACCTAATTTTCAACCATTGTGAGGAAGCACTAAAACTTATCTCCAGAGGGATGATCTCAGTGCACACAAAGAACTGAGTTTTAATTTCAATGACTTTTACATGAGACTTTTCCCTTCACAAACTGATGTGAACCAAGACACTTTGGTGACTGAAATCCTGCACCTGTTGACTGAAACCTTTGTACAGCAGAGAAAAAGTCCAAGACACCCAGCTGAGATCAATAACTCGAGCTTGCTAAAGGACTTACAGGACTGGGAATCCTTCCTCCAGGAAAAGGCTTGGGACTTCCAAGCAGTTCCCTGCTGCTGCCCCACTATTGATGTCAGCAGAGTGGATAATGCCAGCTCATTCTCCTGCACTCGTCAGCCAGGGGTGACTTTGACTAAAATAGTGCCTGTCAGTGGAAACAAACGTGGCTTTGGGCAGCAGCACTGGGGCCCAGGCCTCTCCCACTCCCAGGGCAGCAGGCAGCAAACTGGTGCTGCTGGTTGGCTGTGAACACTCCACCATCGATCCACACGGCAGCACTGAGGGCACAGCACGTGCTCTGTTCACACAGCAACACCACAAAACCATCTCTGATCTTGCTAAACAAAGTTAATTCTCAATTTCTCCACAGACCAGCACACAAGTTCCTGCAGAGCCTTCTGAAAGAGACCCCAGGTCTCAGGGTAAAGTTGTCCCCCAGTGATGAGGAAGACCCTGCTACTCTGTGCGTGACACCACCAATGCAGAAGAAACCCACTCCTGATCCAACAGCACCCCACAGGATTTCCCTTGGGCTGTGCTGGAAAGGGCTACAAAGACACTTGGAAACACCCTCCCATCCCTGCCAGCTGCTGCCAGCTCCGGACACGGGGTGAGGCTGCACAGGAGCGGGCACAGCCTGGCACGGGCACCACACCCTGCTGGGGGGAGCAGAACCCCCGACCCCAAACCTCCACGGGATAAACAGAGCTCCAGCCACAGCAGGAAGCAGGAGGAAATCTCCCAGCACGGACTTGGATGGGGACTGAGCTCCCAGCCGTGGCCACTTGTTCCT
This sequence comes from Lanius collurio, assembly GCA_020086605.1. Taxonomy (NCBI): domain Eukaryota; kingdom Metazoa; phylum Chordata; class Aves; order Passeriformes; family Laniidae; genus Lanius; species Lanius collurio. Next base: position 579,239 of record JACBWW010000086.1, read on the forward strand.
CTGCTGTGCCAAGGGATCGTCTGTGGTGCCACAGAACAACGAGATCTGGGATGGCTCCGCCTGCAGGGCTGGGCTTGAGGGGCAGGACTTGCAGGGAGATGGGGCAGAGCCACCAGCCCAGACACAGCCTCCAAGTGTCAGACATCTGAGGCACAAAATTAAACCAACAAAATGCAGATTTTAAGTGTGCCTGGATTAACTTCTCCTGCCTCATTTAGTACTTGAGGCATTTCCCCAACAACGAGAACTCTGCTCATGAAAAGCTCCTTCAAACTTTCTCTTAATTCATTATTTAAGTACTGAGTCTGCACACAAATATTAATAGAAACCTCATGTGTTTATCTGAAATGGCATTTTTTGATGAATTAGGCTGGAACACAGAGGGCAGATTCTTCTATTTCCATCTACTTCCTTTCTCACTAAGCCAACAAATTACTCTGATCTCCACCAATTCTCATGGTTCAAGCTCTACCCAAAGTTTCTTAGCAGAACCAAAGACAAACTTCTGCAAGGCATCAGGCCTGTGTATAAGATAGACTATTAAAAGCTATATATATAAAAAACTATAATGGTTATGTGGTGTAAGGATATCTGAGACAACTTTCCTTCCTTAACCTCTATTTCCAAGAATCAGATTCCAGCATTCAGACAAAATGAAAACTTTCAAGTTTGAAGTTTGGTGTTGCACAGCCCAATTTTAAACAACTGTACAATTACAGCAAGGATTTAAACTAACACCTTTCCCCCGAAAATATTTATATATTCAATTCACTACATTTTTAACATTCAAATTGCTTTGAGTTCTGCATATCCTTCAAAAAGGCTAAGTAAACATAACAGAGGAAACATTTGGGAAAGAGGAACAGAGACAACATTCCCATCCAGCACAGCAATGAAGATCTACTGTGCTTGGGATTTGACAACTTGAGAGTTATTTTCTATTAAATTTTACACTCCACAAGGCTCCTCCACAATTCCAGATCCTCCTGTACTTGAAATCAAAGCAGCATATGTAGCTCATTAAAGGAAAATAAAATTTTCCCTCAAAACACCCTCTTTGCTGTAGAAGTGCACAGTTACTCACACATTTCTCTAACAGCAAAATTATTTAGTCACAAATAGTATTTAAAAGCAAAAAAAAGGTGATTACATTTAAGAGCAATAAATCTGGATGACTTTAAAACAGTTTATTATTGCCTGAGGCAAGGTAGTTAGCATGTAATGGTTATTTCTGACTGAATCCAGATCAGAACCTCAAAAACTCAAAAGTTTTACTGAACAGGCAAGATAAACTCACCCTAAAACCACACAAATCAGCTCACAAACCACTGCTGGGGCCCAGTCTTATCCAGAACTGCAGGAACCTCAGTTTGCTGCATGGCACGAGTTATCTCTGCTGCATTTTATTATCTTCACTGGATTTACTGCAAGGCTTTAGGAGTATTTCAGAAATAACCTAAGAAATAAGCACTTAAAAAGGCACTTCATGTGGACTGAGTCTGTTGAATCTGAACAAGAATTCCAAGTTTTAACCCATGGCACCTCAATCCAAGGCAGCAGCAGTGCAAATGTTAAAATAAAGTAGCATGTAGTCTCTTATTCTTAGGGGAAAGAACATCAGAAACCTTGCAAAGCAGTCAGGAACCTTGATTACTGCAGTGCTTTGCCCAAAAGGTAATTTCTGCATCAGATTAATACTTTAATAAGGACTAATTCCCAGTTTTCCTTCCATAACCTTGCCAGAACAAGCCTGGAGTTCTCAGTAACTTAATCAACTTCTCCAAGCTCCTTCAGATTTTTATCACAAAACATTTCAGCCAGTTGGGTTGTCTGAGGCGTTTTTGACTACCCTGCCAATACAAACTGAAGCCCTTGGCTGGTTTTGTGCCCGAGGTGCTGCCCGGGCTGGGTGTGACACACTGACCCACATTCCAGCCCCGGCACTGCCAGCGCTGGGCATCAGCACCGGGCAGCAGCGCCGGGCAGCAGCGCCGGGCATCAGCGCCGGGCATCAGCACCGGGCATCGGCACCGGGCATCAGCACCGGGCAGCAGTGCCGGGCATCAGCCCCGGGCATCAGCCCCGGGCAGCGGCACCGGGCAGCAGCGCCGGGCAGCAGCGCCGGGCAGCAGCGCCGGGCATCGCCGCCGGGCATCAGCACCGGGTATCGCCGCCGGGCATCAGCACCGGGCATCGCCGCCGGGCATCAGCAGCGGGCATCAGCACCGGGCAGCAGCGCCGGGCAGCAGCGCCGGGCATCGGCACCGGGCATCGGCACCGGGCATCAGCACCGGGCATCAGCACCGGGCATCAGCGCCGGGCATCAGCGCCGGGCATCAGCGCCGGGCATCAGCGCCGGGCATCAGCGCCGGGCATCGGCACCGGGCATCAGCACCGGGCATCGGCACCGGGCATCAGCACCGGGCATCGGCACCGGGCATCAGCACCGGGCATCGGCACCGGGCATCGGCACCGGGCATCAGCACCGGGCAGCAGCACCGGGCAGCGGCACCGGGCAGCGGCAGCTCCGCGGAGCCGGGCCCGGCTCCCCCGGCTCCAGAAGGCCCGGCAGGGGCTCCCTCGGCTCCAGAACGTTCGGCAGGGGCTCCCTCAGCTCCAGAATCCCTGGCAGGGGCTCCCTTGGCTCCGGAACGTTCGGCAGGAGCTCCCCTGGCTCCAGAAGGCCCAGCCTGGATCCCCCGGCTCCAGAACATTTGGCAGGAGCTCCCCCAGCTCCAGAAGCCCCGGGATGGCTCCCTCGGCTCCAGATTCCCCGGCAGGAGCTTCCCCGGCTCCAGAAGGCCCAGCCCAGCTCCCCCGGCTCCAGAAACCCCGGCAGGAGCTCCCTCAGCTCCAGAACATTCAGCAGGAGCTCCCCCGGCTCCAGAAGCCCCGGCCCAGCTCCCTCAGCTCCAGAAGGCCTGGCAGGAGCTCCCCCGGCTCCAGAAGGCCCAGCCTGGCTCCCCCGGCTCCAGAACATTTGGCAGGAGCTCCCCCGGCTCCAGAAGGCCCGGCAGGAGCTCCCCCAGCTCCAGAACATTCGGCAGGAGCTCCCCCGGCTTCAGAAGGCCCAGCCTGGCTCCCCCGGCTCCAGAAGGCCCGGTAGGAGCTCCCCCGGCTCCAGAATCCCCGGCCGGGGCTCCCCCGGCTCTGGAAGGTTCGGCAGAGCTCCAGAAACCCTGGCAGGAGCTCCCCCGGCTCCAGAAGGCCCGGCAGGAGCTCCCTCAGCTCCAGAACGTTCAGCAGGGGCTCCCTCGGCTCCAGAAGCCCCGGGGAACCTCAGCCCCTGCTCTTTGCAGAGAGAGAACCCCCGGCTTCTCCCTGCTCACAACCATTTCACACTTTTAGCCCAAACTGCAACTCAAGGAGTGACAATTTAAAACCGAAATCAAACCTTCAAGGTGAAGTGAGACAATTTGAATCTCTCCTGGCTCAGTTTTATCCAGGTCTCTCCGGAAGCTGCAGCTCCAAACTTGACACACCCCTCCCAGGCAAAGCTGTGCTGCTTGTTCTGCCAACAGAACTGAGATCAAATATGGGAAACTTCATAAAAACTTCTTATCTGCACCAAAAACTAACCAAAGGTCTCCCCATTGCCCTAGGGGTGTATCCAAAATCATGAACGAATAGCAGAAAACCTCAGAAATCACTTAACCCCCCAACCAACTTCCAGCATGCATTTCTTGGGCCATATTCAAACTGAGCAGAATTTCTAACAGATTTAGGGAACAAAAGGACAATCCTATATTCTTCAAGAATCTGGGAATTGTGGCTTGTTCATGAGCCTTATGAAACAGCAAAGAAATATAAAACTAACAAAGTTTCATGTCACTGCTGCCATGAGTGTGGCACACCCAGATCAAGGAGGGGCAGAATACAAATGTGTTCTCCTGTGTAATTCAGTAAGAACATGACTGAGGAACTGCCTCATTTATAAAGGAGAATGATTTACTCCACGAAAATATAAATGAAAATAAGTACCTTGATTAAGCCATGGTAACAAATTATTCCTAAGCTGTTACATGATAGAACATATTTGGTCCAAAACAAAGGTCAAAAAAAGAAATCTTATTAAGCAGTGATCAGTTTAGTGGAGAACACTGAAAATGGAAAAGCACGTTTCTCATCCCACAGTGATGAGACATTAATATCCCCCAACCTGTGTGAAATGAGAGGATTTCTGCCAACATTTTACAGTACTCCAAGATTTCAGCTGCTACTGCAAACGGACAAACCCTCTTGAATTCTTTACCAGATGACAAATAATTATTTCCAGCAGCGCCTTGTGCAGCCCCGGAGGATCCCGGTGGCATCCAAATCCATTAAGCAAATCCCTCACTTGTGGTGACATATTTAGCTGTCATCCATCTTTGCTATTAACAGATGCTCCAGTGAAGGAACGTGGAGCAGCACAGGATCTGCAAACCCTTCCCCAGCACACCCTGAAGTGAGTCAGGAAGGGGGGGGAAATCACCAGTCCCGAGTCCTCCCGTACTGCCCAGAATTAACCAAGGAACACAAAGTGTCTCCTGACTGCCAAGAGCTTTCCCTCCCTGCTGCCTGGGTGGCTCAGCCTGCAGCTCACAGTGATTATTTCTGCTCTCAGGTGAATTCCCTGCTCTCAGAAATGAGATTTTAAACTTGCAAGGTGAATCAGAGCCTCCTGTTTGCTGTAGTGCAGCTGGACATCCCAGGAGGAAATGAAACAACTCTGCATAAATGTAAAATCCCCAGAGAGCCATCGTGCCTTTCCAGCAGGGCTGGCCAAACTGGTTCTCCCAACTCGAATCAAATTTCTTGTGACCTTTTATATGGAAATAGCTCAAAGTTGTCAGGAGCTGTCTGTATTTTGGATGATCTAAAACACCTGCAGAGCTGGGAATTCTCACTTTATCTGTTAAATCTTTCTCTGGTGAATGACAGGAGTTGAGGTGAGAACTGTTTCCAGTGAGAGCATCACTGTCCCAGCAGCTTAGACTAACAGGTGACCAATAACCAGGATTATCTAAAGGAAATGGGTGGGATTCCCTCTCAAAGTGCATTTTGCTGTTGACTTCCCATCAAAAGCTGGTGAAACCCCTCACATGTGTAAGGGTTTACCTATAAAAGCCCATGTTCACCCTAAAGCCAAGCTTGGAACTTCAGACCTGTGTACTTGGGGTCTTTACCAAAGTGTTCTGACTTACTGACAAATCTGACTCCTTTTACATATTTATAAAATATTTTTATGTCCTTTTGTATATATATTTTATACATAATTTTTATATATAGGACCATATATATTCTGGTCCCACTGGACCATTTAAGGGAATTATCTCTTTCCAATCAGCATAAAAAGGAGAAAGAACAATCCCCCATGGAGTGTTAGACAGAATTTTCCTGTCAAAAGATGCTCCAGTGAGTGTTTTATCCATGAACATTAGCTCTGGAACAAGGAATCACTTTACATCCACCTACACCTCCTTTGCATGGGAGGAACTCCTGTCTCCAATGAGACAGGAACAGCCCTGGATTCCTTTAGGATTCCTTTTGGCACTGCAGGAGTTGGTCAGCCTGCCCCAACTTCCTCCTCTTGTTACAGGGAAACCCAAGAACTTGTTGTCACAGAGCAATTACTGGGTCCTCCAACAATTACTTGATGTAATTGCTGAAATGTAACTGTAAGTTTGTGATTCTAGGCTTAAGGTTTCCCCAATTCTGTGAATTTCAATGAAACAGATGAGAAAAAAACAAAAGTTCCCAAGAAAGAAGCAATGTTGTGGGTGAAATGCTATCAGGTTTCAGATGGACAGAGCTCCTTAAAATTAACTATTTTTGGTTAAAGGAAACTTAATTTTGGAAGGGTCAAGCTTGATATAACACAGATTTATACTGGCCCAGCACAAATGAGTTACAGAGCAAAAAACCAACCTCCCAGGCCAGAAGAGCAGCACAGCCCCTGGGAGTGCCCAGCAGGGCCCAATCCCTGCAGCAGCTATTAAAATACAGAAGGAGCACACATAAAGCTGAACCTTATCAGTGACTTTCCTTCTTCAATACCAAGGAGTCCAAAGCAGCTTCAAAACCAAGAACTCCAGGAAAGCCAAGAACCACCTTTGCACGAATCACAGAATGTCCTGAGCTGGGAGGGACCCACAGGAATGATCCAGCCCAGCCCCTGCACAGACACCCCCACAATCCCAGCCTGCGCATCCCTGGGTGTGGTGTCCAAAGGCTCCTGGAGCTCTGGCAGGGCTGGGAATGTGCCCATTCCCTGGGGAGCCTGGGCAGTGCCAGCACCCTCTGGGGGAAGAACCTTTCCTTGAGCCCCATCCCAAACCCCTGACACAGCTCCAGCCGTTCCCTGTGTCCTGTCCCTGCTCCCAGAGCAGAGCTCAGCCCCTCTGCAGACCCTTAGGAAGGGTATCCTGAAGAGTTCCCCTTCCACCACATCCCACATCCCATCCATCTTCAAGCTGTTTCTGCAAACAGGAGCAGCTGGAACCCGGGGAAGTCACCAAAGCGTGACCGGACACACAAATTCTGGAGTTCTCAAGTGTTTCGGGGCTGGGCACTCCCGTTCCCCCCGGCCCGGGGACACGGAGGGGCTGCGCCGGGGGGTCCCGCTCACGCCAATAATACCACACACATGCACAAGTCATACAGGAATTTAAAGAAAGAAAAACAGAAGAAAAGAGCTTCGGTTTGGCCTCAGACTTTGACAGTCTCCGGAGGAGGAAAATAGAGATAAAAGAGCCAAACCCCACGCCGGTGTCACGTTCCTGCCCCCAGTTTTCCCAGCACGGAGCGTCCGCACCGAATCACGGACCCAGCGGCAGCTTTTGCTCGCCCCCAACCCACGGCCCCGAGCCGAACCCCCAGAATCGCCATTTATCCACGCTGATGGCCCAAATCCCCGCGATGGCGGTGCATCCCCGCCGGGAGCCCCGGGGTGCGGGGGGACCCCCGGGGCCGCCCCTCGCACCGCACACCCGGCGCGGGCCCGGGCACTCGGGGGGTCCCACCCACACAAAGCGCGGCGGGGCCGGGGGTGCGGGGCCCGTCCCGA